>JAODAL010006398.1:0-133849 GCA_025379985.1 Phyllomedusa bahiana | reverse complement strand
AGAAAAAGGGGCCAGGAATAAAGAGAAAAAGGAAAAAACAAAGGGGGAAAATAGGAACCAAAAAGGGAATAAGCACAGGAAAGAAAAAAAGGCCAGAAAATAGTCACAGGAAAGAGAAAAGCCAGGATTTTGAGAAAAAGGAAAGAGAGGAACCGGGATAAAGAGCACAGGAAAGAGAAAAAACCAGGTTTAGAGCACGGGAAAAAAACCAGAGCCGGGGAATAGAGCACGGGAAAAGAACAGGGGCAGGATATAGACCCGGAAAAAGAAAAAGGGGAACCAGGATAAAAGGGGCAAAAGAAAGAGAACAGAGCCAGGTTAAGCACGGGGAAAGAAAACAGAGCCAATAAAAGGAGCCCCAGGAAAAAATGGAAACCCGGGGAAAATGAGCCCCGGAAAAAAGAGAAAAAAACCGGGGTATAGAGCAACCAGGAAAAAAAAAAAGAACCGGGTATAGACCAACGGGAAAGAAAACCGACAGGATTTTGACAAGGAAAGAAAAGAGCCGGGATAAGAGCACGGGAAAAGGTAGAGCCAGGTTAAATAGAGCACGGGAAAGAAAACAAGCCGGGGATATAGGGGAAACAAAAGAAAACAGGGGCCGGGATATGGGGGCACAGGAAAGAAAGAAAAACCGGGGTTCTGGGAAACAGGAAAGAGAAAAAGCCCGGGGTTAAGCACAGGAAAAAAGAAGAGAACCGGGGTATAAAAAGCACAAAAAGAAAAAGGGGAGCCAGGTAAAAGGGCACGGGAAAGAAAGAGACCGGGGTAAAAAGGAGCAAAAGGAAAAGAAAAACAGAGCCAGGAAAATTAGACAAAAAGGAAAGAAAAAGAGAGCCGGGAATAGAGCATAGGAAAGAGAAGAGAACCAGGCTATAGAGCACAGGAAAAAAGAAGAACCAGGGTATGGGCCCAAAAGGAAAAAAGAAAGAGCCGGGGGTATGGGAAAACGGGAAAAGAGAACGGGAGCCAGGATATAGAGAACAGGAAAGAGAAAAAAAAGAGCCCAAAGGAAAAAGAAAAATAAGGAAGCACGGGAAAGAGAAAAAAAACCATTTTTAAAGACACGGGAAAAGAAAAAGGGAAGGACGGGGTTATAGGAAACAGGGAAAAAACAAAAGCAGGAATAGACCGGAAAGAGAAAAAACCGGGAAATATAGAGCACAGGAAAGAGAACAGAGTCAGGGTATAGAGCACAGGAAAGAGAACAAAGCCGGGAAATATAGACACAGGAAAAGAAAAAAAAACCGGGAAAAAATTGGGGCACGGGAAAAAGAGAAGAAGCCGGGGTTATAGTGAAAAGGGGAAAAGGGAGAACGGCGGGGAAATTGAGCACAGGAAAGAAAAGAGAACCAGGATTTTAGAGCACGGGGAAAAGAAAAGAAACCAAAGGGATATAGAGCACGGGGAAAAAAAAAACAGAGCCAGGATAAAAGGAAAGGGAAAAGAAAGAAAAACCGGGGGGTTATAGGCAACAGGAAAGAAATGACCGGGATTTTAGAGCACAGGAAAGAGAAAAACCGGGATTAAGAAAGGGAAAGGGGAACAAAAGCCAGGATATAGAGCACGGGAAAGAGAAGAGAACCAGGGTATAAGCACAGGAAAAAAAGGGAAAACCAGGATATAGGCACAGGAAAGGAAAAGCCAGGATAAAGCGGGGGAAAGAGAAGAGCCAGGTATGAGCACAAAAAGAACAGACCCGGGGAATAGGGGCAAGGAAAGAGAACAGAGCCGGGGAAAAATAGAGCAAAAGGAAAGAGAACAAGCCGGGGTTTAAAGGCACGGGAAAGAAAACCGGCCCAGGATTTTGGGGCACGGGGAAAAAAAAAAAACAGGGGGCCGGATATAGACACGGGAAAAGAGAAGAGAACCAGGGTATAGAAGAAAGGGGAAAGAGAAGGGCCAGGATATAGGCACGGGGAAAAAAACGAGCCAGGATATAGAAAAACAGGAAAGAGAACAGAACCAGGATATAAGAACCAGGAAAGAGAACAGAGCCAGGGTATAGAGCACAGGAAAGAGAACAGAGCCCGGATATAGAGCACAGGAAAGAGAAGAGAACCAGGGTATAGCCCACAGGAAAAAAGAAGAGACCCAGGAAAATGGGAGCACGGGAAAGGGAGAAGAAAACCCAGGATTAGAGCACGGGAAAAGAAAACAGACCCAGGGTTTTAGGACGGAAAGAAGAGAGCCGGGGTATAAAAGCACGGGAAAAAAAAAACAGAGCCGGGGATATAGAGCACGGGGAAAGAGAACGAGCCAGGATATAGAGCCCCGGGAAAAAGAGAACAGGGCCAGGATATAGGCAAGGAAAGAGAAGAAAACCCAGGATATAGAGCACGGGGAAAGAGAACAGGCCAGGGTATAGGCCGGGAAAAGAGGAAGAGAGTCGGGGTTTATAGAGCACAGGAAAGAGAACAGAGCCAGGATATAGAGCACAGGAAAGAGAACAGAGCCAGGATATAGAGCACAGGAAAGAGAACAGAGCCAGGATATAGAGCACAGGAAAGAGAAGAGAACCAGGATATAGAGCACAGGAAAGAGAAGAGAACCAGGGTATAGAGCACAGGAAAGAGAACAGAGCCAGGATATAGAGCACAGGAAAGAGAACAGAGCCAGGGTATAAGACAAAAAAGAAAAGTGACCCAGGATTTTAGGCCCCAGGGAAGAAAACAAAAGCCGGATTTTAGAGCACGGGAAAGAAAAGAAAAACCTTTGGTATAGAGCACTGGAAAGAGAAGAGAGCAGGATATAGAGCACGGGAAAAGGGAAAAGAAAACCCCGGGAAAATAGAGCACGGGAAAAGAAAACGGGCCCAGGTTTTTGACCCGGAAAAAGAAAACAAGCCGGGTTTTAAGACACAGGAAAGTTAACAGAGCCAGGATATTAGAGCACGGGAAAAAGGGGAAGAAAAACCGGGTTATAAAAGCACTGGAAAGAGAAGAGACCCAGGATATAGAGCACAGGGAAAGAAAAGGGAAAAACCGGGTTTTGAGCCAGGGAGCATTTGTTTTTAATTCGGGGTACTATGAAAAGCTTACTTAATCATATAACTGGCCTCTTTTGTGCATTTGCTGTGTTTGCTTTTGGGAAAATTAGAACCACACTTTTCTTGGCTAGGCCCCAAGGGGCCCTTTGTGCAAAGCTGGGACACCCCACCCACAGGTCAGAGAAAAAACCCGGGGGCCTGATTATCAAAAAACAAGCAAGGTTGATTATAAAGAACAGTGCTACAGAAATGAGTCAGGTTAAGTGTGACTAAAACTTTTAAGGTTAAGCACATTTTAGGGGCGGGGGGGTAAGAGATGTAGTATCCCAAAAAAAAAAGGGTTGTTCGGGGAAAACTGGAGGTTTTGGAGGGGGAGTGGTGTGTTAATTTATCATAGTGCGTTTACTGGTTTATTATTTATTTTTGCAATAATGCTGGTTAACACAGGAAAAACTAAAAGGGGGAGCCCCACCATTGGGAAATTTTCCCCTTTCGCTGGTCCAAACCGTGGCCCCCAGACTTAGATTTTTCCTTTAGCTTTAAACCATGAAGGGGAAGGTAATTGAAGATTTTTTTTAAAATTAAATTGGTCAATTGATTTTCCTTTAGTCATGAGATAGAGCCCATTTTATCTGCTCTAAAGGGGAAACACAAGTTTTATGGTTACCTGCCCATAACTCGTTACCCAGATTAGGGGGAAAAGGGGAATGAGCAGGGGGGTGGCGTCACCATAGACTGAGGCAGCTCGCTCTCTCAGCCTGGAGCAAGCTAATTATTTTTACTAAGATTACAAAAAAAAGCAAACTGTTTTCAAACCCAAAATCAAAAACAATGTAAATTTTATAATAAATCTTCATTTACCTTTCCTTTTTTTGTTAAAGCTAATCATTGTGGTGAGAAAACATCTTTAAGATTGGGTTTATGATAGTGCTATGCAATAAAAGACCTTACTAGACAAAGTTCCTTTTATTACATTTTGCTGAGTATCTAATTTCTTTAACCCTGAAGTGCTTATACCAAAGTGCCATTTTTAGAATGTAAATGACAGCGTTTTAGGATTTGCATGTTTTCTGTACCCTTTCTATAAACATTTCATACGTTGTTGCTGAGAGTTGCACATTTGAACTTCTATACTGTTAAATCTCTTACCGGAACACAGTGGCATATTTCAGCTTTATTGCATCTCCACAGGAATTAATACTTAAGAAACTGAAAATGCAGAAATTTAAATCCACTAACGGCAAGAAATTAGGATTATAGGATTTTAAAGGATACAAAAGAAATTGTGCACAAATAGAAAGGAAAATTGCTTAACATTTTTTTAACCCCTTAACGCATGGGCACAGGAGCTGTATCTGTACAATCTCTGCCAGGGCTGGGTGCGACTCACAGCCGGGCTCCTGCAGTAATGGGCTGATCCAACCTGAACCGTTTATTAAGCCCTAATCACTATTAACCGCTCTAAGTGGGGGCTCCCCGTCCTCCATTGGTACCCTGCGTCGCAGTGGCAACTTAGGTTGTGCTAGAGGTGTGGCCTAATAGGTTGTCTGATAATTTTGCACTGACTGACAGTAATACTTTGGTTTACTGCGTATAAAATAAAGGGTGGGATTAAACTGCCATTCCTGGCCCGTAAAGTATAAAATAATGTAGTTTATAAATAACTCTTGGGTTATACATAATGAACAGTCATTAAATTAAATGAAGAAAGAGTATCAATGGCATACAATACAGAAAATAAATATAATTGGTCAAAAAGTACTTAATCCAAAACAGAAAACCATTTGTGAATGTAGAGACCCAAACCCAACGCCGATTCACTTGTGCTTCTTCCATGTCCCTGACAAAAGCATAAGCGAAATGTCGTTGGGTCTGGGTCTAGTCAATGGTTAAGGCTTTGGGTCTGTAAGGAGTGCTAGTCAATGGTTCAGAGGGATGGGCGAATCCACAAACCGCGGACAGAACCATCCCCTAAAACCATTGAAAAGCCGAAAAAAATTCCAGTCGAATTTTTAAACAGAATCCGACTGGCATTTTACATTTGCTGTGTGGCCATAGCCTGGGGATAACAAATTGTTTATGCTGCACAGTGAACAAAGGAAAAGAAATAAAAAAATATTTAAAAAATGGCAAAATTCTTGGGGTCCGTTTCCTTCCTCTCGAAAGAGTTAAAAAACATTAGCTTTTTAGTTTATAGATCCCAAAAGGGGGGCCTTAAAAAATACAATCCCCCCGAAAAAAAAACAACCCCTCTTAGCTACGCGACAGAAAAAAAAAAAAAGTTACAATTTTTGAAAGGTTTTGATAAAAGGATAAAAAAAAAAAAATCTTGGGGTTTAAGGGACAGTAGACCTGGAACTTAAGGGGTTAAATTGTGTAATAATAAAATTGGTAGACTGACCAGTAAATCACATAACTTTTCAAATGAAGGGTAATATTTAAACATCTTCTGACATGTCTTTGGGGGGATTTAAAAGATGTCAGGTTTAAAAACTCTGTTTTGGCTCAAAATAGCCCCCAAAGAATGGGCCCTGTACCGGTGGTTTTACCCCATTGTCTACTTGGATAATTTTGTATCTCTGAGTCATGTCGACAGATCTGCCATTCAAATCAGTAGGATTGAAAGTCCCCTCATTGACAGCAGGGATTTGCAAATGAAATGCTAATGCCTATGGCTTAGCCTAATCTAAAGCAAATATTTTCTTAAAAAGAAGCAATTAATGTCATTCATAGAATATTTGCATTGGGAATAAGAAACATGTGAGATTTTCTTATCTGTAGCTATTAAAATGTTTTATTATACCCTTTTTATCTTTTATATCAGGCTTTGTTTCTGATAGCAACTTAACATAATATACATCGTTTAAAAGCCAATTTTTTTTTCCCATTTTTTAGCGTGAGAATAATAGAGACATGTACACACAAAATGAAGATTAATTAATTAATAGATAATTAATCCATAACCCCCAAACCTTAAAAAGGGCCCTTTAATGCCAGAAAAAAAGAAAATGTGTCTACTTTCAACTGGTGCCCAAAGGAGCCGCTCCTCCTGGTACATGTAAAGAGCTGTACATGACATGTAGTACCACACTGCACTGTAGAGAGGCGCTACTCTATCGCCAATCAGTGCATGTTTTTTACTATTTTACTGAGGTTGTTCATGATAATTGGTTGAATCCTCCAGTCAATCACATCTGCCGCAGTTCGCAGTGTCTGACATTGTATGATGAGTGTGCTTTTTAAGATACAATGTCCCAGGAAAGACCAGTCTATGGTGTAAATATTGTAGCCTGCGGTCATTGTAACTTGAGGGAGTACTGTACCATTTGGTATACATTGCTTAGTTATAATCAGTCATTTAGAAGTTCCGTTTTGGTAAATTTTAGCTTTGTCCACGTTTTACACTCCCTTCCTGTTAAAAAGTTTCCCCAGACAAATGAACTGTTTATTGAATGTTAGACAGTGTACAATGAAGATATACATATTGTACATTGAAATTAGGGTCCGTTAGAAGAAGCAATCTTTGACCCCCCGCATTTTTCCTATGTTTGTGGCACAGGTTTTTTAACAGGGTTTGGAGTGGATACCGCTGAGCTCCCTACATATGCTGTGGGTAATGGTTGTTAGGTGCTGCTTGGACTTGCTACTAGTGGCTGAAAATGTTGCAGTAAACGCACTGATTGCCCCTCCGACGAGATCACAGGGTGCCAACCAGCTGTCATTAGAACTGAAGGCTATCGAATGCCTCCATGACTGCCATCCTACCTCTAATATTGCACCCGGCCTTAGAAGAGCCATTATTGCACACCATTATGCAGTATGCCCCAGGGGGACTAAAAGTACAAAATTAAAAAAAAAAAAAAAAGTTTTTTAAAAATATAAAAAAAATAGTGTTCAAAGCACCCTCCTTTTGCTGTTTTACAACTTAAATAATAAAAAGGTTAACCATAATTGATATTGCCAAATCTGTAAAAGTCTGATGTATTAAAATATAACATTATTTATCCCATATGGATGTTTGTATCCCTAAATGTTACTAATAATATCTACACTTCAGCCTGCAGAAAACAAGCCCTCCTTCATGTTCATAGATGGAAAAGTAAAATGCTATTGGATGCAGAAAATGGTGCTGCAACACAAATTTGAAAATAAAAAAGTTGTAATTTTTAAAAGAAACAGCACAATGAAACACCTCTCATGGATCCAGTAGTGAACTTCCACCATAGAAAGTGCAAAAAAGGTGTTTCACGTGTTCCTAATGCTACGACTAAGGGCTGTTCTGTTTGAGTCTGAAATGCGTAGGCAAACTCACACTTGTGCCTTTTTTAAGATTATGGCTTTTTCTATTCTTTAATAAAGGAACAGACATTTTATAGATTGATAGATATCTTCTCTACTAAAACACAACGTATTTAAAATAATTGGTATCACTGGAATCATACTGACCTGCAGAATAAAGATAACATAGAACCCCTCCAAACATGGCAATATTACATGTTTTGTTTTGCATTTCACCTCACATACAATTTGTTTTTGGTTTCCAAGTACGTTATACAAAAGAATCAATGGCACCATTGAAAAGTACTTCCTGTCCAGCAAAAAACAAGCTCCTATACATCTAGTAGATTTAAAAAAAGTTATGGGTTTTGAAAGGCAGGGAGAAAACACATTGAAGATTCTCTTATACAGGACCCCCATGTACTTGGGGTAGATGGTGGATCATAAGTACAAAAAAAAAATCCCCTCTCAAGGGGACAGCTTTATGATTTAAAGGAATTTTATCGTTTGAACTGTTCAGGCTCTTCAGCTAATTCTCTGAGATTGATTTTGAAATCCAGGGGCATGTCTCTCCTCTCAGTAGGCGTGTCCTCTCCTCCCAGGAGGTGTGTCTCCCCTCACTGAAGACCTGTGGCATCATCATTTTGTATGAAGCAGGGGATGCAGAAGGTTGTCTGGATATAACAGCTCTGTAGCCTCCTGCATGCTTCTTATGTCTCAGCCTTCAGTCTCCACAAGCTCCTTGCTGTGCTATATGCAGTTATCCACACAGATGAGACATGTGAGGAGCGTACACTGCCCCCTCTCTCCTCCCCTTCTGTTATCAGACAGCAGACAGTAATACTGTGGTATATTCAGTTATACACACAGCCTTAACTGAGGAGACATGTGAGGAGTGTACACTGCCCCCCCTCTCCCTCTGTTACCAGGCAGCAGACTGGGTTATATGGAACAATGCACACTGCCCTCCCCTCCTCCTTTCCCCATGTTAACAGGAAGGAGACTCTATAATACTGTGTTATATGAGGGGATCTGTGACTTAAACAGCCAGTAATTGCCCAGATCATTCACCTTAGAGCTGGGAGATGAGTTTACAGCCAGCAGACCTTGGTTTCACTATCGATTTTAACAGCTCAGAGAGGAGAAAACACAGAGTGTGCAGGCAGCAAATCACATTGCAGGGGGCGTGGCCGGGGCGTTTCCTGTCTGGGGGCGTATCCCAACAGGCTGAATGAAATGTCAGCCAGCCAATCACAATGCAAGGGGCGTGTCTAGGGAGCGTGGAGTTACCTTCTGGGGGCGTATCCCAACAGGCTGAATGAAATGTCAGCCGGCCAATCACAGTGCAGGGGGCGTTTCTAGGGGGTCAGGATCCAGCCAGGGGTCGTGTCCCGACTAGCAGCAGCAAAAACAGAATACAGATTTAGATAAAAGCTCATATCTGCTAAACCAAGTGACAAAGGTAATACAACCCAATTACAAAAGGGGCCTTATTTTTACTGTCCCCATAATCTGAGACATGATCTTTGTAGCGATAAAACCCCTTTAAGTTTCTATAATACTTTATGTTTGCATGCTTCTCTGTTTTTAATACACATGCATTGTATCAGTGTATGGAATATTCTTCTCCCAGGCTGAAAACCCAATAGAACTACAACTTCTCTCATTTAAAGGTTTAGTACAGTTGTGCCGAATGTTAATGCAAATACAACAGCAGCACAAATCTCTCTCCGCTCTTTATAGTTTGCTACAAAATATCATAGTATTTAAAAATGTATCAGTCTGGAGTCCAGACCTACTAAAGAATATTCCATGGCGCTCAGGAGAGTTTGCAAAATGAATCCAATATTTTATTTGAAAAAAAATGAATCAAAGCATGAAACACAAAAACACAAACGATCATTACAGACACTTGGCTCGTACCGGGCGTTCCAGTCCTATTAGACTTTTATCATTGGTGAGTCTGTGTGACCGTAGAGTACCTGACGGAGACCTAGATTGTGTATGACTGTATCCATCTCTACGGGGAGAGGTTTTTAGCTTCTGGATGTAAACAATTACGGGTAGGTGGCACACTGCAGTTACTGCATATGGATGGAGCCACATCCATTTGCAAGTAGAAGTGTATTGTTTTGAGCAAAATTGTGTGATCATTGACTATTAGATGTGGGCATTGTTTCATCCACATACAGTAGCTGACAACATGCATCAATTTTGAATATGATGAGAAATAAAAACAAAATAAAATACAATTTGTTTTTATTTATAATAGCTTTTTTCATTTCTTATTATTTAGATAACATTTTTGTGTCATTTTTTATATTAAATGTTATTTTTATATTCGTTTTTTTATAATTATTTATATTAATTTTTATTTATTGTGTATGTGTGTATATATGTATGTGTATATATGTATATATATAAAATAATATATATATTATTTTTTTATTTATTTTTTTAATTAGTATTTATTTCACCATTGCACTAACAGAAGGTGGCACAGACTTTGTTTTGTTTGGAAACAGCCAATAAGTCCCATCGAATTCTTAGGCTGACTGTGTTCTGTAGAATATGGGTTTATCTGGCAGAATTGATGGATGCCTCTGTTTTATCTAGGTGATGGGTACAACATTTAATGAGCTTTCCTGCCGTATGTTCCTCTCCAAGATCCTTGATCTTTGCTGTCATTCTAATGTTTCTCCTCTGTTTTGTCTAACTGGTAATTGGCGAACAATGTGCGACATAGAATATGCACGTATGCAGATTACCATATGTAATCTAATAAGAGAGTCTAGAAAGGTGCAGTTCAGGGAGATAGTAATGTTATTTGTAAGCCTTCCTCTATCATATGTCACGCAGCTGTTTGGCTGCCGGCAGTCTTCTGCTTAATGCATACAAATTCAGGTGCATTGTGGGTATAACTTTAAGCGTTCCATGAAAATTAAATGGAATTTTTTTAAACTTTTACCTTTGCAGTTTTGCACTGAAATGAAGCCAATGACTGTGATACATGAAAACATGGCTTGTTCATCTGTGATAGCAGAATATAACTAAAGCTAATTTGGTTGGAGGAAGCATGTGGAAAATTAACTACAGAACCACTAGAGTTTAGTACAGCGGGGGAATTAAACTGGGATATAGGAAACCCTAAGTTCTGTGCACAGGTAGATTACAAGAGCAGAATTGAAGTAGTTGAAATTAAAATGGTTGTATTTTTCATGAAACATCACCACTCTGCTCCATAGCTTTGATGTTACAGCCCTATACAGTTAAAGAAGATGGGACTGAGCAAAACTAACATACAACAGGGCACAGTTTCTTGAGGGGTTAATTTTTTTTTCTACTCTCTGATAATCATTAAATTCACTTATGTTCACATTAGGTTTTTCCAATTGGAATTTATCTTTTCAGAGGCAGTTTTTGGGCAGATTAGGACACAAGATAGCCCATTTCAGTGGGGCTCATCTGCGTCACTTCTGCACAAAGAAGAATCCTAGCAGAATACACGTCCATTCTTTTTTTTTCTCTATCATGGATTTAAAGTCCATGGTGTAGAAAATCCTTTGCTACAGTCAGTTTACAGTGTGGACTATAGCACAGATTACCCATTCTAATAAACGGAACTCGGTTTCCACCTGCATTTGAGTGTGGGATATGAAGCAGAGTCTGTGTCAAATTCTGCAAAATCCGTTATGTGAACTAAACCTAAAATTTCTTTTGCAAGAGTTAAATGGGTTGTCTCACTACAAAGATTAGCTTTCAACATGTAGATTAACTCAGAAGCTTCACGGTCCTGACAGCATGAGATTTAAGTAAACAGTAGTAATTACTTTTTTTTGTCTGAAAGATCAGATAACAAACAAGCTCTCACTGACCAAAGTTCTGAATTTCTGTGCTGGCCCTGACCTGTGTGATGACATCACTACCTGCTATCAGATAGAACAAACAGCAGGGGAGGAGATGTACACAAGTCGCTCACTTGGGGAACTAGAGAGAGCCAGGAAGCTGATAAAATCACTTGTCGCTCCTTAACAAAAAAAAAAAGAACAATGCAACATATTTGGAAAACATCTTCATTTAGTGGGAACACTAAATTTTAATTAGAAGTGCAATTACTGCCGGTGCTGTCCTAAACCAAGATAAATGGATATGTTTACTTGATTTATTGAGTACTTCAATGAGTTTCTCCAATTCTGGGCCCCAGTTTATAGAAGAGATATAATGGAGCTAGAGAGAGTACAAAGACGAGCAACCAAACTCATAAGGGAATGAAGCATCTTAGTTATGAGGAGAAGTTAGTAGAATTGAACTTATTTAGTCTTTAGAAAAGATGGCTTCGGGGTGAGACATGATTAATTTATATAAATGTTCCCTACAAAAAGTATGGGGAAAAATTATTTCACGTGAAGCTCCCTCAAAAGACAAGGGGACATTCCCTTCGACTAGAGAAAAATGGATTCAATCTCCAGAGGAGAAGAGCGTTCTTCACTGTAAGAACTGTGAATCTGTGGAATAGCTTGCCTGAGGAGCTGGTCAGAGCAGGAACTGTAGAGAGTTTCAAGAAAGGCTTAGATACCTACCTGGAACTAAAGAATATTAATGTGTATGTAGCTATGTAAGATTCTGGATCCTGGCTGGTGGAGGCTCTGGGGTCAAAGATATGGTCTCCACTGGTGCAGATTGGCTCTTGCCTTGTGGGTTTCAGGACATTAACCAGTGGTGAAGCTGGGCTTAAAGTCCTTGTCTCTCTCCCTTGACCCACATTTTCCCCACCCTTGGTTGAACTTGATGCACACGTGTCTTTTTTCAACCGTACTAACTATGTAACTATGTAAAAGTATTATTAAAAATTATTACCTTAGGTGATGACATTAATGGATGTTCTTTTATATGCCACACATTGGCAGTCTTTACGGCCGGGGTTTCACAGTGCAGCTGCCACATGTGGACCAAACCACTGCCACCACTTCCAAGTTGGGCAATATCAGAATTGTTTCTGTAGAAAACTCGTACGGCCATTGGCGGCCATTTTTTCCTCCACTTGCAGCTGGCGCACCCTGGGACAGCTACCTAAGAACAGTTTTCTTATACACAAGGTGTTCGATCGTGTGGTTAATTGATTGGAAATTTGTAATGCCACTGACTATATTCAGGATATGTATAGTGTGCACTAATGAAAACTGTTTAGTATATTGCTTCATACACATGCCCATACTACAGGCGAATACAAGGTCAAAATTGTATGAAGTAGTAATAGGACACCCATAAAGAATATGGCACCATACTTTACATCCTTACACTTCTAATTTCATAGTGAGGTTATGTGTCAGATTCCACTGAATTAGACAAAAAGATGTGACTTGTTCCATTGCATATATTGTCCCCTTACTGATGACTTTATAATTTAACATTCTGTTAATCATATTGTGTGGGGAAGAGATATGTCAAATTAAACTGTCTGGACAGTTGGATGTTTAGTGAGTGCTTATAAATGATGAGTATACATAAATAAAGGCTCTGACATCACATGTGCGTTATTATTGAAGAACCCTTTTATATGCCATATAATTGCACACACAATAGCATATTTTATCCTTGTAAAATGCTGGGGGAAGGTGTGTAGATACCAATCTTAAAGCAAGGCATTTCAATTAGTCTGCAAGGTGAAGGGAACATATGGGACAATGCATATGCAACTGTTTTTGGATACGGCACATCTATCAGCTTCAGAGCCTGTTTGTAAGAACATCTGTATCTATATAACACAGAGTGCATTTCTGAATTTATATTACAGGTCAGCCACCCATGGCTCCTAGGCAGGAGAAACCTGTTTTTTTATTAAATATGTAGAAACTTGTAGTTGTATGTTTGATACGCTTGTATACTTGTCTCTAGGAAAGAAACAGGAATGTACAAGCATATACAAGTATATAACCAATGAATATATAAATTCCAGTGTTTTCCATACATTCGTGTCTAACACATATTTAGAAAATACACAGTTTAGTCACATTATTATGACCACCAGCTAATATTTAGAATAACTGCTATGTGCAGTACGGACAACAGCTAGATGGGCTGGGTGCCTTAATAAGGTCACAGGTATGTGGAGCCATGCTGCCTGCATCCCTCAGCTGCTGGAGAGTGCATGGGGGGGATCCTTAGAGCAAACATGACAATAGAGGGGTTCCTACAGATCTTTGTGGCTATATAGTATACACGTGAATGAGTGTTGCCAAGGTTTTTTGTTTTGATTCCTACAGAAGTTTAGTTGCATTCAAGTCTGGGGAATAAGTCGGCCTGGGTGATACTTGGAAGTCTTGGTTATGCTTTTCCAACCAATGTTGGACATTTTTAGCTGTGTGACATGTCGTGTAATCTTGCTGAAAAATCCCAAGCAACCGAGGGAAAGACAATCATTGTGTGGGTTTAAGTGATCTGCACTGATGGATCCGTACCCAAATTGGCTGAGAGTGCCTTTCACATGGATGAGTGGCCCCGGAGAATGCTACAAAAACATTCCTCAGACCACAACACTATTTTTCCAGCAATGATTGCAGGATGTTTGTTCTGTGATGTTTGTCATCTAACACCCCAACATTTGATGGCATTTGATGAAGCCAAAAAGCTGACTCATTGTAGAAGGCAATCCTTTCCCAATCATTAGAGGTCAAATTCCAGTAGTGCTGTAAAAATTGAAGCCTTTTCTGCCAATACAACTTGGTTAGCAGAGATGCAGTGACATCTATCTGCTTTGCAGCCTATACGCAGTAGGGTTCACTGAACCGTTCTTTTAGATACATGTTTGATAGACCCCTTTTTCGTTTTGGCAGTGAGCAGTTCCACTGTAGATTTTCAGGTCTCCCTTGTGCACCTTCATAGCCAACATTCACTTACACACAATGGTGACACTTTTACACTCACAATCCACCTACAGCACAGCAGCAGTTTCAGATACACTGCCACCCTTGCACCGAAAGCCAATAAGAATCCCTTTTTGAAACTCTGATGCTTCAGTCCTTTTACCCATAACAGCAAAGAGGGATATGTGTATAGACAGCCTATCACACCTTATTTACCCACCAACCCAGCTCTCAACACGTGACTTCCTTCATGAACTACAGATGTAGCAAATGTAACTTGGCAGATAACGCATCATGATAACTACACTTGTCAGTGGTTTGTGTTGTGATACAAGAATAGCTTTGCTACAACTGTACATGCTATTGATGTCCAAAGTAGGAATTGGTTATAATAATGTGACTCGACTCTGTATGTATTACTTAACCCCTTAAGGACCCTGGACGTATGAGTCCGCTAACACCCGGCCGTTACAGCGCGAACGGGCCTGCGTCACCCGCCCCCGCGGGTTAAACCGTCAGACACCGCAGCAAAGATGGCCGCGGCGTCTGAATGTAAGACGATCGGTGCCGGGCATAGCTGCAACGATCCGGCCCCCGGACATGGCAGCAGGGAGCCTTGGGAAGGCTCCTGTCACTTCCATGTCCTGGTTTGCCCCACTTCCATCCGCAGACAGGAAGTGGGGAAACCGCCATCTTGGTACAGTCTAATGCATTGCCTATGTAACGCATTAGACTGTATTGACAATCGCGCCACCTAGGGGTCAAGCACCATAGGTGGCCTCAATGTTAAAGTAAAAAAAAAAAAAAGTTTTACAGTACAAAAAAAAGTATTAAAAGTTCAAATCACCTCCCTTTCCCCATTTTACCAATAAAAACAATAAAATACTAAAAAAGTTACACATATTTGGTATCGCCGCGTCCGAAAAAGTCCGAGCTCTAAAAATTGCCCATCATTTATCCCGTGCGCTGAACACCGTAGAAGAAAAAAAAATTTCCCAAAAGCCAAAATTGCGTTTTTTGATCATTTTATGTCACTTAAAAAATGGAATAAAAGTGATCAAAAAAATCGCATCCATTCCAAACTGCTAGCGATAAAAAGTACACTTCAGCCCGCTAAAAATGTACCCTTTACTGACGTCCGTAGGGGTTAGTACAAAAAAGTTATTGGTCGCACAAACTGGCGCCACAGCGCAAATTTCAAAAATAGAAAAAGTTTGGAATTTTTTTACGGTACCAAAACATAACGGAAACCCTTCATGTTTGGTATTGCCGGGTGCGTATCAACCTGTAGAATACAGATAATGCATTGTATTGACCGAAGATTGCACGCCGGAAAAGCAAACCCCCCGCAAACCTGGCGAAAATCCATTTTTTTTCACAATTTGTCCCACTTGTAATTTTTTTGCAGTTTCCAGTATATTCTATAGTATAGTGAATAATACCATTGGAAAGTACATCTTGTCCCGCAAAATGAAAGCCCTCATATGTCTATGTAGGTGGAAAAATAAAAAAGTTATGGCTCTGGGAAGGCGAGGAGGGAAAAATGAACGTGTAAACAAAAAAAAAAACGCCAGGTCATTAAGGGGTTAATCTTAGAAGTGTACACTTCTCTCTACCTCCGATGGAACATTAGCCAAAAGATGCATACAGCAACATATAGAAACAAAGGGGTGTGAACAGAGCGTAACTATAATATCTTGTTATTTCATTATCCAATTTAAAATTGCGACACAATATGTTCCGAAATAAATTTGTCTATAAATCTCCCTCCCTTTGTCCAGCCACCATGCCTTCTTATATTTACAGCATGTTTTCAGAAGATTTTTGCAAAAAGGTTTAGTTTTTAGTCTGTTTTGTTTGTGGCTTTAGCTCTAAACCTTTCCACAATGCCGTGACAGAAGTGTTGCCTATCGATTCTAGGTAGGGCTGGCCGAATCCAAATGTTTCTGACAATTGCAGGAAAATCATACAGCCAGTCCGCAAATGTATCATTTATTGGATACACTTCTTTTTCCTGTGCGATTGGTAGTATGATTTTCCCACGATCGCTGCCAATATTCGAGTCCAGACGAACCAGCCTTATACAAATCCAAAGCACAACACAATCTGCAAAAAACAGGATTTTAAAAAAAGTTCCCGTTATGAAAACCCATCCTTTCTGACTCATTAGCGAAACATGGAGACAACCAGAAAACTTAGCTGTGCCTATTTTTATAGCACATTTTTAAGAGACTTTCTTTTATAACTTCTAAAGGGACATATTATGAAAAAAATAAATGAATATTCAAAAAGTAGCTGCTTTTTCTATGGCTCTGTCACTGTATTGGGATATGTTTCAGTGCAGTTGAATTTTGATCAGTGTTCTACTTTATCCCTGAAGACTTCATTATCGCATCAGGAATGGATGTCATGTTTGCAGTATATTTATAGAGGTTGCTTTACATTATTTTTCTTTACTAGCCAATTATACGGAAAGCTGATTAGTGAGATGTTGTTCAGTTCACCAAATTGACAGTGAATGTAACATTATGTGCCAGTCCCTACCAGTCATGTTCCTTTTTGCTTGTTGTTGTTAGCTTTAATGCTGTGTTTGTCATTTGCTGACTATATATGCTTAAATAGGAAAAAAGTTATTCAAATCATGCATGTTGTTATTTGCCTTGTACCCTATGGTTGCAACATATTTCAAAAGGAACTTTTTTGACATTAGTGTTGCTTGACGTCTGGACCTTTTTGTTTTTTCCCATTTTTTTTTTTACTGGACAAGAAAAGAGCAGGAAACTGTTAGGGTGCTTTCACACAGTGCGTTTTTGATGCATTTTTGTGCAGGAAGGCACAGCAATTAATGTTGTATACTGCTGCACAAAAATCACGGTAACATCGCGATTTTTACCGCGATTTTTGCCGTTTTTTTGTGCAGCAATGTACAGCATTAATTGCTGTGCCTTCCTGCACAAAAAACATATAAAAAAACGCTTCAAAAATGCACTGTGTGAAAGCACCCTTAGGCTAGGTTCACACGGCTTAAATGCAGGGCGTAATTACGCCCTGCAATTACGCCGTGGGGGCGGGGAGGGAGCGGGGGGCCAGCCCCACGGCCCCATAGGCAATCATTACCAGCGGCGCGTCTACGCCGCTAGTAATTCACATGTCACTTATCTCCCCGCCCGGCGGATGAGAACTGTGGATTACCGTAATTACTTGGACGTATTACAGCCGTAATTTGCGCACTCCGGCGCGTAATAATGGACTGAAATACGTCCTATTTTAAGCCGTGGAACATAGCCTTAGGCTCCACTGCGCTGTTTTACGATCGTATTTTCGGCACTTTTAGGTTTTTAAAAGCGCCGAAAATATGATCTTTCGTGCAGTCCCATAGACTGCTATAGTCTCCACAGATTGTCTTCCAGTGCCGGTGTATTATACAACATGTATAATATGCCGACGCTTCTAGTTTTCTCGGTGTCTTTCCATACAATACAATTGTATGGGCATCGTCAAAAAACGAGAAACGACTGCGGATTTTGCACAAAACGTGACAAAAACTGTGGTCGTGCATGCAGTGTAGCCATAGCCTTATTCTTTAAAAAAGTCAGAAATGGATAGTTTTGTTTTTTCACATCGAAGTCAGTGGCTAACTTATGTAAATGTAAGGGCTTACCTTTACATAGGTTGAAGTGTCTGTTTTTCTTTCCATTTTACAGGTTTTCAAGCAGTTTTTACATTTTATTTAAGAATAAGACTTTATTAAATGTGGCAGTGGGGAATTATAATTTCAAAGTGATTTCCTATTTGCAGGATATAACATAAAACTGCAGTCAGCCATACCTTAGATAGAAAACTGAAAGCAATATTTTTTTAAATAGAAAATGCGCTAAACTGATAAAAAAAAAAGCATATGAGTGGATACAGCAGTCAATGTTTGTGACAGAGCTGTAAGTAATTAGCGAAATGAAATGGGAATTTTTTTTATATAAAAGTCATACAAAAACCCACATTAACACCTAAAGAAAAGAAAGTAAGGTTATAGTGAGTTTTAAAGAAGCAAACAAGGGGTGTGGATGACTAGATGACAACAGTTTTCAGTAATGAATCACCATTCTGTGTTGCCCAAGGACTTGATGCCTGAACTTTTTTCTGGTGTTGTTCTAATGAAAGACCTCACCTGAAGAAACATCACATTTCCCTGCTCATTTACATATTGAGAAGGGGTTGCATGTAACGTAAAGACCAGGGGAGATGGCAATCATTATCTCAACATAGGAGTTTTGGACACTTTTCTCATTCTGTCTATAGAAAATAAGTTTGTTTATGCTACGGTTTTTCAAGATGATAACCACAAACACTGTTAAAGGGGTTGTCTCACTATATTGATTCATCTTACCTCAGTCCTGTTTTCTTGGTTTCATTTTGAATTCACGGGCGTGTTTACTGGCTTCCACTAGGCTACAGTAGAAGCCAAGTCTGTAGCTATAGCAACCAGTACTGGCAGCCTATCAGGATAGATCAAACAGGTCTGTAGCTATAGTGACCTGAGGAGCTGATGCAGCTCATACAAGAGGGGAGATCTAGGAATAGGTAGGACACTGTTAATGGACTTATATTGCAAAGTGACTTGTTTTCGCAAGATCTTTAACATAAAAAAGCATAAAAGCATAAAAAATCCTTCTAGCGAGACAACCCCTTTAAAGCTTTTCTACATTGAAGTCATATCAACTCAATAAGATGACCAGCAAATAGTCTGGATTTCATTCCAATTAAACTTTATGGAGATTATAAAATATTGGTCCATGACAAGGCTCCTTTCTGCATAGCGGATCTGTCAAGCACTCTCAAGAAAGCAGCTTGATGTAGAGTTTTTATTTATCATTAGACAGGTTATTAGAAGTATGTGGGGGTTTTTTTTTTGTTTGATTCTGTAATAACTTGTACTTGGTCTGAAAATACATATTTCATCAATTAACTTAAAGAGTACCTATCACTTTCACACAACACACCATTAGAAATCCAGAGGGTTTAGCTCAGTATTACATGGGGACAGGTTGTACTTTAACTTTGTAATTCAGGAGAATCTTATCATTCTGTTGGGAGATACCAACTGTTCCGGGGGCTGCTGAGGGCATAGATGCTTGTACAGGGTTATCTGAGTCTCTCCCTACATAGAGTACAACAGGCAAAGCACACTATAGAACATAGTGTGACAGAGTTTACCTGTTGTTTCAGCCTCATCCTCCATAGAACACAGGCATCTATATTACACTGCAGCTAGTGTAAACATGATGTAGACGTACAGGCTCCCCCTTGCACAGTGGACTCTCCCAGCTCAGAAGCAGTTACTTTGACACAGCTGTCAACACAGTGATCCATCAAGCTGTCTCGTGCCGACTTGGCCCGTCTTCAGATCTGTTTCAAAGGTCCACCGCTTTTTTTTAAAAACTGAATTACAGGTAAAATGCTTTGATTTTCCTAATGAAGCATATTTGAGAAAGTGTTTGTATTTTAGTCTTCTGTTACTTCATAAGGTTTCTCTGGAGGTGATAGTTCCTCTTTAAGTTCATCTGTCTGATGTGTATTTTAAAAAGCCAGAATGTTTAGCTACTAAGTCAGTAAGCTAGTTTTGTGTCATATCTGTCATTCTTGTACTTGCTAAAACATGATAAAAATCCTCAAATGGCAATTCCATTAATTTTGCAAAGGGTTATAATACACAAACATACTACATCCACTAGAGGGAGAGCTTCTTTCATAGTTGCATAGCTCATAGTGTTGAAAGAAGACACTGGTCTATCAACCCTACAGTGTTGATCCAGTGGAAGGCAAAAACCCAGTCGGACGCTAAACAATCCATACTTGAGAAAGATTAACTTTCCTCATATAGCAATCAGAATGAATCCCTGGATCAACATCCTATCTCAATAATCAAGTACCCATAACCTGTAATATTAAATTCTTTAGTAACATCATCTAAGGCCCTTCTTGAACATGTTTAATCAATCGACCATTGCAGCAGTTTTTGGCAGTAAATTCCATTAGATCACCACTCTTATAGAAAAAAATTCCCATCAATTATGATGGTAAAACCTTCTTTCCTCTAGACATAGATGATGCCCCCTTGTCATGGTTACAGGCCTAAGTGAAGAAAGATCACACAAGAGACTCTGGCTCGTAGAGTAGACCATAAATTAGTCATGTCTCAAGCCAAAAATATTGCATGCCTAGAAGTGACATTGATTAATCTGCCAGGCATCTGTTTCTTTTACTAATCTATTTTATTTGTGATTATTGTTAGCAGACGATTACAATGTTTCCGTCATGAAGAGTGTATAATCATTGTTATTTTGATTACAGTTGTCTGTTAATGTCACATAACGAACACCAGGAAATTCAGGTGAATGAAGATGACGAGCCTCCAACTGAACAAGATAAGAGGAAAAGAATGGTATGTCATGCAAACATGTAACACAGCGCAAAATACAATGAAATGTAAAGTTCATATGGACATGGTAAAATGTAATTGGACATATGTTATAAACATGCACTGACTTTGAGGCTGATCACATATCACTACAACTTATTTTTTTATAGGTTCATCCAAAAATTAGCGATTAGACTTTATTAATGAAATGTCCTTTGCATTCAAGGGTAACAACAAACATGACAATGTAATATAAGTAAGCTTGTACTTGTTCTATATAGATGAAGGGTGTTGCTTCAGAGTCATTTTCTGTGGTGGGCCCAAGGAACCCACTCAATGGGGACATGTATGAAAACTGTCTTGGTCGAGGCCATGTTCACACGGCTTAACGCCCCGCAATTACGCCGCGTGGCCGGGGGCGGGAGCGGGGGGCCGGCACCTCGCCCGCCCATAGACAATCATTACCAGCGGCGCGTATACGCCGCTGGTAATTCACATGTCACTTATCTCTCCGCCCGGCGTATGCGCCGAGCCGGGAGAGGAGACGTACTCCATAGTTCTCTATGAGAACTGTGGATTACCGTAATGAATGGGCCGTTTTCAGTCCGTAATTTGCGCACTCCGGCGCGCAATTACGGACCGAAATACGGCCCATTTTAAGCCGTGTGAACATGGCCTAAGACTTTCTTTGTTGCCCATAGCAACCAATCAGAGCTCCCGTTTCATTTTTTCAGAGCACTATATGAAATGAAAGGAGAGCTCTGATTGGTTGCTATCGGGAACAAGGACAATCTTAGACCAAGACATTTTTCATTTTTGTGGCCCAATGTTCTGTCACCACTTTGATATACTAGGTTACATGTATTAACCTCCTTCAATTAAAACGATGCTCTGTGTTATCATAGTAGTGAGGAATTTGCCAGAAATGGAAAGGCATTCTATTTTATGTCAAACATACATCCAAGCACGTACCCAAAATAACCACTGTACAGGCAGACCTCCTCTGGCAGCAGTGATACTACTAAATAGTGATGCAACTGTGTTCTTTTTGTATTCCTTTAACTGATTAGCCTACAGGATATCAGGATGATTTAAACCTACTGTAGTGTTGTATGGATTTAAGTTGGTTTTGCCTGTTTATGACCATATAAGCATTGTTTATAATCTAATGACTTGTGGTCTGATCTTCAAACTTCTCTATAGCATGTTGCTAAGTTTTATGATAATATCCATATGCGTTAAAGCTGGTCTTCTCTTTTTCTTTCAACTACTTCAGCTATTAGGTAGTTGGAAACTGTTTATGACTACAATATTTTATGTAAAACTCTGTACTGTTGTATTGTGCAAGAATTTCTATAATATCCAGTTGTAAATCTATTTGTACCTTTCCAGACGGAATAACAGAGAAACAGAAAGATGCAGACTTTCTAGATGGACAGTACATATAGTACATGTAAGGAATGCTGCCAGATCCTCTATAAGTTAGGCCATGTTCACACGGCTTAAAATTGGACGTATTTCAGTCCGTAATTACGCGCCGGAGTGAACAAATTACAGCTGGAATACTGCGAAGTCAGTGTGGTAATACAAAGGTAATAGAGAACTATGGATTACGTCTCCTCTCCGAATCCGCCGGGCAGGGAGATAAGTGACATGTGAATTACCAGCGGCGTATACGCACCGCTGGTAATGCAAGTCTATGGGCCGGTGAGGTGCCGGCCCCCCGTTCCCGCCCCGCCCCTGTCCCCACAGCGTAATTACACCCCGCAAATAAGCCGTGTGAACTCAGCCTTAGAGTCAGCAATTTTGGCAACTCTTTTTAAGATGCACTTTTTCAGTTGAAACTGTTCTTGTTGTGTTGGACCTGGAAAAACAAAACAGTAGCCAGGTAGCCTATGCATGTAACATGTAAGGGGATTGTAATCATTGTATTGTACTCCTAGTATTTCTAATAATGTGGTCCCCCCATAGTGAAATAACACTCGTTACTGTTAAACCTTGGTTCTCGACTTGTGATACATGGTTTCTTGGGGGTACATGCCATTTCTCTAAGTGATAATTGTTATTCTTTAAATAGGCAACACAGTTTATGATTATTGCTCTGAAGTACTTTTATGTAATTAGTTTGAATAGGGTTTTTGGATTTGGAACATTGAGAAGTACTAATGTAGATTACAGTGGTCCCTTTAAATTAAATTACAGTGGTCTTTCCAGGGACATTGTATGTTAAGTGGAGTTTTAAGATATAATGTCCTAGTCACTAATCCAGTTGATTATTATGAATATTTTACTTGTAAAACCCCTGTATTAGTGCATGCAGTGATTTAGTGGCACCTCTCTACAGCACAGTAAGGTACTACATGTTCTGTACTGCTCTTTACGTATTCTGGTACATTGTGTATAATTACGCCCCGCAGTTAAGCCGTTTGAACATAGCCTAACATGTCAGTGATGACATCATCTGACATGGGAGGGTAATCTGTGCCAGAAATGGCCGTGTCTTACCTGTGGTGTTATCATGCCATACAGCATTGACTAGTCATCATGGATTCATGAGGTTGTGATGTTGTATAGCATTATGTAGGGGCTGAGGGGGTCAGGGGTCTTAACAATTTGTTTTACAGAGTTTCTTAGTTTTCTATTTTAGGGAGTAGGAGTAGAAAAAACTGTTATATTCCGGACAACCTGTTAATGCTGTCATGATCCATTTGGTTTTGTATGCAGTTTATTAGATCAACCTGTTTCCTGATTGCCTTGCTGGTGTAGTTATATTGTAATCTATCTTCTAAATGTCATCCACCTCCTGGCCTCCCTGCTATTTGGTTGATCATCACAGGCTTCGGTGCAGAAGATCCAGCAGGCTACCACAGGTGGCTCATCGTTCATCTGGAACCGTAAAATCTAGCAACTTCAATATTCAGATGCAGAACATTTAACCTCCTAAACATCTTTTCCCTCCCCCAAAGGAGCTGCAGGAAACCCCTAGAGCAAGTAATTTTCCACTCACGCCTGTGCTTTAACAGCATCTTTAAACCGTTTACCAATTTACTATCGTCAATCATCTTCTCCAGTCAAATATCTGCACACAGGTCTTACAGTCTCTGCACTCGAGAATCCGGCTGTATATCGAACACCACTGCAATTACACTCGCAAGCTGAAGTTTGCTAATCATTACTTTCTGACTTCATCTTCTCTATGTTAATTAGAACGGTTTCCAAGAAAGCCATTTGGGGGGCTTTAAGTAATTCGCTGAGAGGTTTTTACTGTACCACAAAGTGCCATTTTTACTCTGTTTGCAGAGTCACGCCCTTTTTTGTGGGGGGTGTTTGGTAGGCGCTTCAAGGCTGTTAGCGAACCATTTAATTAGGGCAAATGTAATAATGAATAGTTTTTAATGGTTTTTTAAAAGGAAATCTTATAGAAAAGGCAGGTTTTAATTGTAGTGGAGTGCTTCTTAAGTACCCAAAAGGGTTAAAAAGTGCTAGTGTAAGTAGTGCCAAAAATTTTATTGCTTTAAAAATAAAATTGACGTAGTTGCGCTGGGAAACATTTCCCTCATTTGGTTCGTTTGTTGTGAGTACCTAAACCTGTAAATTAGATTGATTACTTGCTGATTGTGGGATTTGTCAATTAAATTAATGCAGCAAGCAATTTAAAGGTTTTTAAATTTTTTTTGTTCCCTTTTTTTTCAATAAAAGCTTCCACTCTGCTTTTTGGAATGTGGAATTAAATGTACAAATGACTTTTAATGGTATTAAAAGGGGTTTCTCAGCACGCTATTTTACTGAGTTTTAGCAGTTTTTAATTTGTTCTGTCTCCTTAGGCTGTGGGTTGTTTTTACCCCAGTGATTAGAAAATTCAAAATTTTTCAATTTCTAAAAAATTACAGATAAAAACCGCTTTTCAGTCCCCAGCCCCTGTGCTTTTGGTTGTGAAATAATATGTTAGATTAATTAGTTTTTCTTTGGTTCCCGTCCTAGTGGGGTGACATACTTTCTGCTTGTAAACGATAAAGAGGTCTGTTTGGTATGCAGGGGGTATGAAATTGGGCACTTTGACACAAAAAATACTCTTATTTTTAGAAAAGTAAAATCGTTACTAATGTACTTAGAAAAAGTCTTCTTTTAACAGTCCCTTTATGTTGAAAGCTAATCTTTGTAATGTAGTGTAGTCTTTGTATGCTGTAGTGTATGCTGGGAGGTTCTCCCACCCTATAACTCAGATGAAGGGCTGCAGTCTATACCACTGATAGCCATTGTATAGGCTTCTATAGTAGAAAACAAAAAAAGCATCTGGTATATGTTTTATTACCATACAATATACCTTTTACGTAATCTACTACATTATTTTATACTGCAGAAAAGGTATACTAGAACACCCTTTTGGCCTTGTTCAGTTGAATAGAGCACTTTATTATTATTATTTCCGCCATTAATTCCAGGTGCTGTACATTCGAGAGAGGTTACATACATAACATATGTTAAAATATAATGGCAGCAATAAATAATTAACATCTGGTACAGATGGATAGAGGACTCTGCCCATGAAGGCTTACAATCTGCTTTAGATACATTTGCCATATACAGTACTGTGCACAAGTTTTAGGCTGGTGTAGAAAAATGCTGCATAGTAAGAATGCTTGTAAAAATAGCGGTGTTAATCGATTCTATTTATCAAGTAACAAAATGAAAAGTGAATAAACAAAAGAGAAATCAGCATCAGCTCAATATTTGGGGTAAACACCATTTGCCTGCAAAACAGCATTAGTACTTTTATGTACACAGTTTTTGAAAGAACTTGGCTGGGAGGTTCTTCCAAACACCTTGGAGAAGTAACCACAGATCTTATGTGGATGTAGGTTTGCTCAAATTCTTTTGTCTCTTTATGTACTCCCAGACAGACCCTATGATGCTGAGATCAGGACTCTGAGTGGCCATATCATCATCTTCAGTACTTCTTCTTGTTTATGCTGTATATAGTTCTTAATGACATTGGCTGTGAGTTTGGGGTTGTTGTTCAGCTGCAAAATAAATTTTTGTCAGAATTTTTGCAGCATTTTTTCCATGACTGCCCAAAACGTCTCCACAATCCTGCATGAGGGCAGCTTTTCCCATTATATACAGCAAACATTGTGCTCTAATGTGATGCCAGCATAGCTTGAGATCAGACTACACAAGGACTTTGAGGCCTACAACTGTATACCCATTAGTAGAGTCCGTAAAATGTGTAGTTTACTTTGCTTTTGAGGAACCAACTTTTGAAAAAGGTGCAGGCAGCCACACAATAAGAATTAGAGTGCCACTCTATTGTCAAAAGTAACTAGCGCCCTTTAATTAAAGGGGCTTCCTCGCTACAAAGATCATATCTCAGATTATGGGGACAGTAAAAATAAGCCCTTTTGTAATTGGTTTGCTTTACCTAAGTCACTTAGTTTAGTAGATATGAGCTAAACTGTGCATCTATAGCTATTTCTGCAGCCCCAGGACGGGACGCACCCTTTTCTGTGATTGGATGACTGACATTTCATTCAGCCTGTTGGGACACGCCCCCGGATGGGAAACGCCTCCTGCATTGTGATTGGCTCCCTGCAAACTCTGTGTCTACCCCCCTCTGAGCTGTAAGAAACCAACTGCCTGAGATGGCTGTGTGTGTAAAGGCTGTGTCAGCTCCTCTGTATGTGATGGTTCTCCAGTGATAGTTCTATGTACTGAGTAACTGCTAGATTCACTCTCCCCTCATATAACACAGTCTTATACCCTGTGCTCCCTCCATATAACAGCCTTATACAGTCTGATCTACCTCCTGCCTGATAACAGAAGCGGGGGAGAGGGAGGCAGAGAGGATTTCTCACATTTGCTTCATCAGTGCAGGCTGTGTGTATAACAGCAATTACACCAAGACAGAGGTACTGGTCACAAGGAGCTTGTGCAGCCTGGAGCTAGGAACTCTGCAGCCAGAAGCATAGCAGGAGGTCTGCAAAGATGGCGTCCTCTCTCTACCCCAGCTAACACAGAATGATGATGTCACAACTCTTCAGTGAGGGGAGACTCGCCTCCTGGGAGGAAAGGCACGCCTACAGGGAAGAGAGACTCGCCCCAGTATTTGAAACTGAAACTGATAGAGCCAGCTCAAGGTGAACGAAAGCTTCAAACGATAAAACCCCTTTCAATATTGACTTTATCAGACCTCAGTATTGGCTCAGACCCCACAATTAATCCATACCCCAGGTCTCAAAGAGAACGCAGAACTTAAATCCCAAAGTGGATGATAAAGCTGTCCTCCATTGGTTCTGCTAAGAATGTGTCTTGACCCTGTGGCTAATGACATGGAATGTAAGGCTATGTTCACACGGCTTAAAATGGGACGTATTTCGCGCCGTACTGCGCAAAATACGGGGTGAAATACGTCCCAGTCATTTCGGTAATCCACGGTTCTCATAGAGAACTATGGATTACGCCTCCTCTCCCGGCTCGGACAATACGGCGAGCGGGGAGTGAAGTGACATGTCATTTATTCACAGAATATACGTGCCGAGAATAATGAATGTCTATGGGGCCAGGGGGCTGCTGACATGCCCCCACCCCGGCCCGCCCCCGTACACACGGCGTAATTACGGAGCGAAATACATCAGGCAATTACACCATGTGAACCTGGCCTAACAGTCTAACCTGATGTCTGAGTGATACAGGAGAACAGCAGGAATCGCAGTCTCTTAAGAAATTTACCAATTGCTGAAGTGAGAGCCTTCTGGAAATTCTGTGGGATTAGTCAATATGAGGGTTTTTTTTATAGGAAGATCCTATTACAGTGACATAAGTGCAGGAAGTTTGTTAATTGTAGTGTACAAGGCTACAAAGGGTTTAAGTTTGACAGTAAGTAATTCAAACACGTTCCTGTGCTTGAGATAACATTTAGCAGGGAGTGCTGTCACCATGGTCAGACAGGGCAGCTGGAGCAATGAGAGCAATGATCATCAGTAACCTAGGAAAGCTTGTGTTCACAAACAGAAGATCAAAACTGGTTTAGCTCTGAGAGCAAAGCAAAATCAGAACAACAGTGTATTTGCTAATAGTCTTTATATACCTTTGACTACATTTTTTAAGCTAATCAGTGTAGTGAATTCTCAAACTTTTTCATTTCTATATTCAAGCTTCTAAGATTTTGAGACAACAGGACAGATCCAGCACATGGAGAAAGGCTTAAAGCCAGAACAAAGAGGTTTTTAGATTCTGTCATAAATTCCCAGGAGGAAGAATTTTGGCTGTTTGGGGTTATAGGACTCATGTCAGCATCTGCAGAGGCACTTGCTTGGGCCCTTTGAGCACCTTGAAAAGAGACTTTAATTAGGCAGTTGTCCAGGTAGAGAACTACTGACATCCTGTGTTCTTAACCGCAGCTATAGTAGAGCCATCTTTGTAAAGTTGTAAGTAGCTAAAGAGATCAGCAATATATAGACTTTGAATTGCAGGTACTTGACACTGCCTCTTATCTGCACAGCTATTCTTAGATGGTTTCTGGGAAGCAGGAAAATGGGAATTTGAAGGTAAGTATTACTCAAGGTCAGAGAGGCCATGACGTCTCCTTTGTCTAAAATGGATTTAATTGTCTCCATTCTGAATTTTTTTCTGAAGAATTGATTCAGGAATCTGAGACGAATATCTTTCCTTTTTATCATTTGCCCAAAGGCTTGGGAGATAAATTAGAGAAAAACAAACTCCTGTTCCTTTCCCTAAAGAAGAAACCATTTCTTGCATCGTTATTTCTAGAAACAGGAAATTGGCGTCTTCTGGGATAACCTGGGCTACAGGATATAAAGAGGCAATGCAAAGAAATCTTTCTACAGGAAAAGAAAGAACTTGCATTGAACAGCCAGACTGGTTAATCCTTAGAACGTAGGCAATAGAGGTTATATACTTTGCTAGCTCAGAAGAAATTTGCCTGGGACTGCCTGCAGTAAGGGGCCGTGCAGCAGAATTTGGGTTGGCTGGAGTCAGAAGTGTGATCTGAGAACCATGGGAGCCTCTGCCCCAGCATGTGGAACGTACTCAGGGATTTCTAGGCTACGATCAAACGGTGTACTTTGTATAATATATAGCAGAAATTTTCCTGAGGTGGATCTTACCATGTTTTAGGATGTGTATTACCTCCAATTTTTTTATGCTAAATGTTTTTGGAACATTAATAAATAAGTGTAAGGCACTTTTTCCTTTTTTTTCCCGATGCTGACTTGACTGACATCAGTAAAAATAAACGTTGCCATTTGGGATGAGAATTTTGGAGCATATTTCCATTGAAAATCGTAGGATGTGCTTATGCATGTTTTTTTAGACGTGTATTCAAATTTGAAATATGTGTCAATTATACCGTGTGAACATAGCCTAACTCTTACTGCTTAGAGTGGAAAAAAGGAAAGAGAAAAGAAAGGATACATTTTTACAAAAACAAGCTAAAATACCTAATAGCAGACTGAAAAGTAGCAGCTTAAAAGATCGAGACCGTAGCAAAGGCTTAAAGGGGTTTTCTCACTACAGGCTTTCGCATCTTGAGCTGTTTCTGTCTCACAGCTTCCAGGTCTCTCTTCCCAGTAGGCGTGTGTTCCCTCACTGAAGAGTGGTGACATCATCATTCTGTATCATTCTGTGTAAGCAGGGGAAGGGAGAGGATGTCACAGCTCTGCAGACCTCCTGCAATGGTTATCATGCCTGCAGAGCTGTCACCTCCCTCCTAAGCAATTCTTGTAACCAGAACACCTGTATATAGCCTGGATTGATGAAACAAATGTGAGAAATGCAAACTGCAAGTAGAGTGTATAAGGCTGTGTTATATTAGTTATATGGGAGCAGAGCAGCCATTAGAGCTGTCACTGTGAGAGAAGCACAGAGGCCATTAGAGGTATCACTGTGAGAGGAGCAGAGCAGCTATCACTAGAAGAAGCACAGGCAAGCTGTTTCACATAGCTTAGAGAGGAGTAAGCACAGAGCGCACAGGATAGCCAATCACAGCACACGGGGCATGTCCGCACAAGGGACGTGGCTTACCAGGGTGTTTCACTAAATGCAGGCAGTCAATCACAGCACAAGGGGCCATGTCCAGCATGGGGGCGTGTCCCATCCAGGGGATTGAACTACATACCAGGCAGCCAATCACAACAAAGTGGGCGTGGCCTGACCTCAGGCTGCAGTTTTAGGTGTAGAACACACAGATTAGCTAATATACTAAAAGATTTAGGTAATACAAACCAATTGCAATAGTGGTTATTTTTACTGTCCCCATCATTACAGATATGATCTTTGTAGTGAGGCAACCTTTTTAAAGGGGTGTTCCAAGAGTTGTAAAAACTTGTTTGTCTGTCGGGTCATGATTAAAAGTAGAAAAAAAAGGTTCATACTTACCTCCCGAACGCTCCTGTCCAGCCATGGCGCTGTCCTGTTCAAGCCGGTAGTAGCAGTGAATCACTGCCACAGCAGTTACGTGCACTTGACTTTGTGGCTTATGATTGACTGTACCCCTCACATGAATGATCAACGGTTCACTGCTACTGCCAGGTTAAACAGGATGGCTAACACGGCTGTACGGACGGTAAGTATGAACCTACCCTTCTATTTTTAATTATGCCCTGACAGACAAACGAGCTTTAATAACTGTCGGAACACCCCATTAAAGCATCCCTTGTAAGCTTCCCCATTCAATCCAGAAAGTCTAGAAAGAAGTTAAAACAGAAACAGAATACTCAGCAAACAAGCTAAGCAAACCATCGGTCGTAGTCCACACAGGGCAGCAAAAAATCAGAGTGAATATATATCCCTTTATAGTTTGTGGGTGGTTTAGTTCATAAGAGTTTAATTTAATTGAAGATTCCATATGTACTTTTTAATAGGGACAGAAATGCCCCTATTTGTCGTGAGGCTGTAAGATGCAAAGAAATTAGTTTTACAGGTCTGGGACACTTTTGACATAAAAAAAAAATTATGATAGTGATTATCTTAGTCTTCAGTTTACAGCCTGTTCCTAGTTTGATTTTCTTATGTGAATGTGTCCCTCATGCATAGTCGGGATTAAACTCCTTAGGAAATTTTAAATTATTATTAAATTAAATTATTATTATTATTATTATTATTAAGTATTTTAAAGCGCCATTTATCAAAAGTAACAGTAAACCTGTCGTTATTGCTCATAGCAACCAATCAGAGTGCAGCATTTATTTTTTTTAACTGCTCTGAAAAAATGAAAAACTACTCGATTTTTTTGCTGTGAGAAAAAAAAGACCCTTTTTACCGTTGGGACAATTTGATAAATATTGGTCAATAGTAAGAAGTCTAAATTTTTGTTAGGGGGTGCCTTTTTTTCTCTCTACACTTGTACACAGTCTAAGTGGTTTTTCCTCTGCAAACCAGCTTGTCTGTGTCAGCTGCCCTCTTTGGATGCTTTCCCCCTATTCACACTCCCATCTGCTGTGAACAACCTCCTTCCCCTCCTTGCTGCCATCTAAGACCTTATTTGCATTGTAGACTTTCAACTGAATTTTGACACTGAATCTTTATGTTTCAACACCACAACCCGCATGGATTCTGCCTGGAATTCAAATACTATTGAGATAGCACAAATTCCTGATGAATAAAAATAAAGATTCTAGCTTTAAAGAAAACCCTCACTAGTTAGCCCCCCTTGCTGAGGACACCAAAAGCTAATGTAACACTGTTTCCCGCACTGTGCCTTTTATCGTTAATGCTGTAGTTTTAGAGTATTTAATGCTGAAATCTGGCAGTTTTCAGCCAAGAAAGAGTCCAACATTTCATGAAAAGAGTCCGTTTAATTCATGCCCCGCCCACCTTAGGCTAGCCTCACCCACATCATAACTGATTAACCTATTACTTTTGAATAGGTGAAAATGCAATAACTGTCAGGGGGGCGGGGCAAAAAACCTCTAAGAATAAGCGGCTCTTTTCTGCCGGGAAAACCAAATTTTGAGCATTTAAATCCCTTTGAAACTGCGCTCTTATGAATAAGGGACCAGTTGGAAACGCAGTCTGTCCTATTTGTCCCCCCTCACAGGGGGGCATAAATAGGTCCATGTAAAGGGTTTCCCTTTAAAATGTTGAAACATTTTTATTGGATTATATTTAGAAACTTACCTTATTTTGCATTTAGGAGGCAAATCTAAAAGAGTCAGTGCAAAGATGTTCATTTTATGCCTTTCCCCATACCGACTGCAGTGAATGTGTCCAGTGCTAATCCGATGTTTGTTTTTTGATGCCGATTGGCTTATTTTAGGGATTTAGTATGTTTTTCTGTCATGTATATAACGCGGCATTACTTGTTTTAAAGGATTACAGTGCAGCAAATCCTTTATCTAGATTTGATAGCCCTTGTAATGTTTTAAAACAAAATTTGTTTCCAAACTTCATGTTATGCTTTTTTTTTAGAATTTTATAGAATTATATTTTTATTGATATGCCCGGGGATCCAAATATTAATCACCCATCTAGTTAGGAATTTTAGTGTATTTTAAACATTTCATAAAATAAATTTATTGACAAATACGGTATATATTTTATTACCATACAGTATACCTTTTGTGTAATCTACTACATTATTTCATACTGCAGAAAAGGTATACCAATATATACTGGCCCAATAGAGGTTACTAGAACACCTTTTGGCCTCGTTCAGTTGAATAGAGCTCATATTATTTTTTTTTTTTTAAAGACCTTTAAATTCCCGGGGCTGTACATTCGAGAGAGGTTACATACAAACTATGTAAAGTAAAGGCAGCTAAATGATTAACATTGGTACAGAGGATAAGGCCTCCCTGAAGGGTTACAAAATTTCTTTAATACATTTGCCATATACAGTACTTTGCGAAAGTTTTAGGCTGGTGTGGAAAATTGCTGCATAGTAAGAATGCTTGTAAAAATAGCGGTGTTAATCGATTATATTTCTCAGGTAACAAAATTAAAAGTGAATAAACAAAAAGAAATCAGCATCAACTCAATATTTAGGGTAAACGCCATTTGCCTGCAAAACAACATTAGTACATCTTATGTACACAGTTTTTGAAAAGAAATTTGGGTGGGAGGTTCTTCCAAAAACCTTTGGGGAATAACACGATCTTCTGGGGATGTAAAGGTTTTCTCAAATCCTTTTTTCTTTTCATGAATCCAGACAGACCTTTTATGCTTGAACGGGACTCGAGGTGGCCATACATCATATACAATTTTTGTTTTCGCTTGTTTTGGGGTGTTTTTTGCAGCAGTATAAATTTAAAGCCATTCAGATGCCTGATTGTCAGAATTTGTGCAGTATTTTTTCCATGACTGCCCAAAAAAGCTCCCCCAATCTTATGAGGGGGGAGCTTTTCCCATTAATACAGCAGAAAATTGGCTCTAATGTGTGCCACATAGCTTTAGATCAGCTCCGAGGGCTTTGAGCCCAAACTGTATAGCCATTAGTAGAGTCTGTAAAATGTGTAGTTTAGTTTGCTTTCGAGAAGCCAACTTTTGGAAAAGGTGCAGGCAAGCACCCAATAGGGAAATTTTAAATAAAATATTGTCAAAAATAACATTTTTCTTTATTGTCCCCTTTTTCCCTCATTTAATGAAAATTTCATAGCAATGCTAGCTCCCGCAATAGTTACACCGAAACCGCCCTTTAATTAAATATTTACTTTTTCAACCCCAGAATTTGGCTCGCCCCCCGAATTTTAAACCATACCCCCGGTTTTCAAAGAGAATGCAGAACTCAAATCCCAAAGTGGATGCTGCAGCACACTGATAAAGCTGTCCTCTATTGCACTGAGAATGTGTCTTGACCCTGTGGCTAATGACATGGCATGTAACAATCTAACCTGATGTCTGAGTGATACAGGGGAAAAGCAGCATATAATTTTGAAAAATTTTTCCAATTACTTTGAGAAAATGAGAGGTGTTCCCTTTTTTGGGAGTCGTCTAGAACTTCTATGGTACTGCTTTGTATTAGATATTTTATGAAATTATACGTTCTTTGTATATGACTGGGTAATCCAGAATATCTGATCACTCGTCTTGTTAGGAAATATAGTGTATTTTAAACCTGTCAAAAAAAGATTCCTTTCATAAAAAAAATTTTTTTTAAAAAAAAAAAGGGAAAAATGGGCCCTTGTCAGGAGGGGCTAGAGGGAAATCAATATAGTCATACACAGGCATGCTTAAAGGTTTACAGGGGGATCGATAGTCACATAAGGCCTGATAATAGTATCATATGCATGGCAAACTGTCAATACGGCTGCAGTATAACTGTTATGTATAGAACAAGTTACACTTTATGTGTAATGTGCTTTTTCTGTGTCTCCCAAGAGTAAATTCCAGTTTGCAGGCAATTTAATTTGCAGGAACCAAAGCTACAGACCTTCACGAAGTAAAAACACATGCTTTTTTAAAGTACCATGAGGACATCCCCCCCCTCCTCTGTCCAATCAGAAAATTTTGGACGGTAACCTTGAACCTTGTGTCACTCAGAGCAATAAATCTCTTACCCCATAATCAGGGCAATATTAAAAGAGAAAGTATTTAGTAAAAGTCTTCATTTACGTGGGGGAAAAAGTTTTTGTCAGCCATAAATTTGCAATTCTTCCATTTAAAAAAGATAAGAGGGCCCTATAATTGACATAAAGGGTAGAACCTCAACTATGAGAGAAAAAATGAAAAAACAAATCCCAAAATCAAAAATGTCTGATTTGGAAAAAATTTATTTAAAATTATGGTCAAAATAAGTATTTGGTCCCCTACAAAAAGCAAATTTTGGTTTCCACAGACCGTAATTTTCTTTAAGACTCCTCGATTCCACTCATTGCCTGTAAAGGGCGCCTGTTTAAAATGTTATCAGCAAAAAAACCTGTCCACAACCTCAAACAGTCCCCCCTCCAAACTCCACATGGTGAAGACCAAAAGCGTCAAAGGGACCCCAAAAACAAAATTGTACCCCTGCCCCAGGCGGGGAAGACAAATCTGCAAAAAGGCAAACATTTGGTGGAAGAAACAACGTGGGAAAATAATTAAAAAACTGGAAGAAAAACAAGACTATGATAATCTCCCCAAAAAAATTCTCACCCATGGGGAAAAATGACAAAAAAAGGGGCAAAAACTCAGAACCACACGGGGGGGACCTAGTGAATGACATGCAGAGAGCTGGGACCAACGTAACAGAGGCAGTATACCCAGGCATTGACTGGCTCACAGGTGAATAGGGGAAACCCCCGGTGGGCCACTGAGCATGGTGAATCTGGAGTTGTTTTTTATCTGCATATTCATCCCGAAGGGGCAAAAAGGCGGGAAAAAGAGAGGCAAAAAGAAAGAGCAAGTATATGAAGAAAATGTACAGTTTTTTTCAAAGCTGTAAGTGGGCCCCCCTAAAAAAAAATATCACCCGTGGGCCCAACACACCAACTGGTGGACCCCTAACTCAATTTTTTCCTGTGGGCAAAGGTGCCCATCCGACATGGGTATACCACAGAACACACTACGCCCCCAAGGACTCAACCGCGGCCCAAAGTTCCCCAAATTTAAACTATCTGAAGTTCCCTAGAGAACATTTGGATGATTTCTGGGAGAATGTCAATGGCAAAAGAAACCAAAAAGAACTGTTTGGGGAAAAAAAAAACCTGTCGTGTTGGGGGAGAGAGAAGCTGATTTTCATCCAAAAAACACCCTACCCACTGTGAAGCATGGGGGGGGAAAAATCTGCTTTGGGGGGTGCTTTTTCTGCAAAGGGACCCAAAACGACTGACCGTGTAATGAAATGGCATGGGGCCCTGTACGTGAGATTTTGAGTGCAAACCCCCCTTTCCCTCAGCAAGGACATTGAAATGAAACATTGCTGGGGGTTTTTAGCATGTCCAAAGATCCCAAGAAACACCGCCAGGGCAACAAAGGAGTGGGGATTTTTAAATCCTGGGGGGCCTTGCCCCTGCGATTAACCCCATTTAAAACCTTTGGAGGGAGTTTTAAATCTGTGTTGCCCCCCAACACCCCAAAAACTCACTGCTCTAGAGGAACCGCATGGGGGAAAGGGGGCCCAAAAACCACAACAGGCTCCAAAACCTTGTGAAAAAACTTGCAGAAAAGTTTGACCCTGTCATTGCCAACAAAGATATATAACAAAGTATTTGGGTGAACTTTTTTTTACTGACCCAAAAAAATTATTTTCCCCATAATTGCAAAAAAATTCTCCCCAATCAACAATGTGATTTCTGGATTGGTTTCTCATTTTGGCCCCCAATTAGGTCGACCCATGATTCCCTACAGGGCCCCTCTCTTTTTTTTAAGTGAGAGAACTTGCAACAATTGGTGGCTGAATAAATACCTTTTTTCCCCCACTGTACCTGTGACTACATTCTGAAAGCTCATCGTTGTAGTGAGAAAATCCCTTTAATGGCATCATTCTAATAACCACAGTATATATATATATTTTTTTTTTAATTCAATAGATTTTAATTTGTTCTTATAAGAACTTGGCCAAAATGCTCCCCAGACGACGTGTGGAGTGTTTTTCCTTTTTTCCCCCATTTCCTAAATCTGAGCTGATGATTTTGTAATGGGTTAATCTTTATTTGCAGTTCGGCAGTAACAGCTATTGGCATCACTATTAGCAATCATTTTACCCCCGCCTGGGCTTTGCAACGCAATCCTTGCTGTTTAGGCTTTGTTACATATAGGCAGTTAATTTAATGAATTTGTCATAAAGCATTTACCTTGTAATTAAATTCCATTACGGGAGCACACATTGAGAGAGAGAGACTTAGATGGGTTTATGTCTTCCCTGCTGAGGAGGTTCTTTAATTAAAGTAAATTGCAATTAAATCATAAGTTAGACCTGATCATTGTAAAATATGTCAACCAGCGTTCTTCCTAATAATGGTTCTTGTCAATCCCTGAGTGACGTTTTGACTTGTGAAGTTTAATGAGATCCTTGCAGCAGCTTTCTCAATGATTGTTTGATATGGGTTCCGCAGTTATTTTCCTCTGTATTTTGATTTCCGCTACTGTCGAGCCTCACTGGAACGGTACAAAGAAAAGATCAAAATGTACGTTGTTCTGATACGGACCTCTGGCGTCATTCAGTGGCCTGTGGGAGTCAAACCACTTTTATTACTCAGATTTATTACTTTTATCACTAAAGATACGATGGAGAAGGTAACTAATGTAACCATAATGTATGGCGAAAAAAGATCTATAACTGGCATTGTACTTTGATTGAGAAAGTGGTCTGTCTTGTAGAAGAAGCCTAAAGGCACTGTCAGAACTCCCTTGTACCACTCACATTTGCTCAGTTGTGCTCAGACCTGCCATAGAGGTGAATGGAGAGAGCCATGAGTGCACGGACTGCTCTCTATTCCCTGTGGCTGGCACAGACTCAGGCCAAATTATTATTTTTTTGTTCAAATGATGAACACCATGATGGAAACCCAACTGACCTCATTTTGGCTAATAGGGTCTACTTGCGCTGTTGATTTATCTCATAAAATAAACCTGGAACCGCCATTTTAGTTTTTCTGTTCCTATGATGGAACAGAAGTAAAATCACAGGGCAGGCGTGGACCTAGCCTTTGCCAACGTTATTGTGTGGAGCCCCTTTAATGTGGATGTCCACTATCGAGTAGCATTTTGTTTTTAAATGTAATAGACTCAAAATTCCAAGCTGATACTTTTCTCAATATTCCTTTAGGTTGCTTGTACATGGCAGTATGCAGGTATTTCAAAATATTTCCATTCTTCTTTTTCGTCCTATAAGTTCAACTTCTAGGTTTGACAGATGCATGCAGTTCCTCGTGTTACAATGGCCTCAGAATACAATATTTTCAACATACAATGCTCTTTCTGGGGCCATTGTCACCTTAAAGGAGTTTTGCCAGAACATGAGTTACTTACCTTCTTATCAGCATGGGAGTAGAATATAAACAAATCATGCTGAGTCATGAAGGCTGCAGGGGAGAGAGGGAGGGGGTGAGCAGAGAGTGAAGAATAAGGGAGCGTCTCAAAACTTAACTCAAATAATAACTTTACAACAGTGGATTATCTATACAACAAGACACAGGCTCATACACTGCACTTTCTCCTCAGCCCCTTGAAGCTCATTCATTTTCCCTGTCATCAGATAAGAAGTGTTTCACGCAAGCACGGCCTGTCAGCTCCTCTGGTCGTGTCTAATGCAGGCTTTCAGGTAACTAAGGGGGATTGAGAAATGCTGTAGCTCTTCGAGGCCTCACTTTTTGTAATCACATATATGTAGAAAAGTGATTAAATACCCATTTTGGAGGATGCCATCAACATTACATCGTGGCAAAACCCCTTTAAGCCATATTCAATATACAATATGAAGAGTGAAGTGCATGCAGTGATTGGTGGTCTACTAGTGCCTCTCTACAGTACAGTATAGTACTACATTTCCTGCACCGTTCTTGTCTGGCTCTTGGCTTCTCTTGAAACCAGCTATGTCCTTTTTTTTTTTTTGGTACACTGTGGGTTGTCACTCCAAAGTTTTCTAAACAGAATAGTGATTTACAGTTTATAGCATTTCTGTCTTTTATATTTAGGGACTTGGTCTAGTTGCATTTAGTTATCTATTTAGTTTGGTTGTCTGCTAAATTTGTGGTGACTCAGTTTTTTCTATTTGGGATAATATTTTGAGAATTTGGAACCAAATACTACAGTACATAGTTTTCCATAAAGTTACATTATAGTCTCAGATTAAATTTATAATGGTTGTTCCAGATTGAGTAGATATTGCCATGTGAAAGGGGCCTTAGAGAGGTCAAAAGTTCTTCTAGAATGAAGTTGAGAATTTCATGCATAGGTAATTAAAGGAATTTTCCCATCTGATTACTTCTGCAGCCAAGTCGTAGCGGGCTACAAGCTGGCCACTGATCAGCCATGTTTGCCTAGCTATCCTGGTACAATTCTATGGAAGTTCCAAATACAGGAGAGAAGTACTCTTTGGCTATATTGTGCAAGTATTGCCATCTCCCCACTCTCAGCGGTCGCCTCATAGCTCGCTACAAAGTAATGAGATGGGAAAACCCCTTAATTGTATTTAGCAATAATATTTATTTACCTTTGCCTACAAGTTTAAAGCTGGTCAGTAAAATCGAGCTAATCGATCAGTGTCATATGAATCCCAAAATGGTACCAATGAAGACGTCTATTCATCCAACAATAAACAAACCTTTAATCGGCTTCATATACAGAAAAATAAATGTTATGGCTGTCAGACTATGATGATATAAAAAAGCACATTTTTACAAACTAATTTCTATAGTGTTCATGTAGTAAAATATAAAAACCTATATAAAATTGATATTGTTGTAATTGAACCGAACCACATAGTAAAGTTATCGTGTCATTTATACCGCACGACGAACGCTGTAAAAATGAAGCTCAAAAAATAATGGCGGAATTGCTGTTTTTTTTCCCCTGTTCTGATATTTTGGGGGCTTTGCAAATGCGACATGGCACCCACCAAAATCTGCGTTCCTCCCTTGTATGCCCTGCCATGCCCACAAACACCCACACATAGGGTATTGCCAAACGTCGAAGAAATTGCGCAATAAATTTAAAGGATACTTTTTTTTACCAGTACTCCTTGTCAAATGTAAAAATTTTCAGCTAAAACTGCATTTTATTGGAAAAAATATAATTTTTTTTATCTTCACAGCCTAACGTTAAAAAATCTGTCAATATACTATATATTAATATTAATATACTAATATTAAGTTTTAGCACTGTAGGTTGTTCAAAAACCTGAAATGATGCCTAAAAGTATCCTAATGAAAATGAAACCCCCAAAATCCAGTAGGTGCTTCATCTACTCTGCGACTTGTGGTTGCATCAAATAGCACACTAAGGGAATCAGTATTGAGTTGCGTTTTCCCTCTTATTATCTACTGTGTACCATTAAATAATGGATACAAATTGCAAATTTGCAAAACAAAAGGGAATTTTGAAATTCCACCACCACTTTGCTTTCATTTCTGTGAAACTCCCAAGGGGTTAACACGGGTTAGATGGAGTCAAACATACAACCCCTCAAAGCCACGTCAGGACTTGCCCTATGAAATCTGTGTTGCAAATTTTCTTGAAAATGTGAAAAATTGCTACAAAATTTCTAAGCCCCCTAATGTTTTATAGAAAAATAGAAAGACATTTAAAAAATGTCAGTATGCCCTCGTACGCAACCCCCTCCCCCGTTTTCCTGTTTTTCCCGCCCCCTCAGGGGTGCCGGTTTATTTGATTTATTTTCATGGTATTTACTGTTGCTTACACCATGATTTCAGTATCCGACAATAAACGCTACGATATATTATAACTTGATATGATATGTACTGTTCTTTCTTGTTTGGCCGACTAGGCCTACTGTCCTTCACAAACCTTCTGTCCATTTTATTGCATATTATGTTTTGTACCTTATGTGCTGTATTCTCTTAATAAAGCTTTTGAATTGAAAAAAATGTCAGTATACAGACATATAGTAGCTGCTAGTTATAAACTACTTTACGTGGTGTAACTATCTATTTTACACACGGGCATTTTTGAACTTTTAAAATTCCAAATTTTCACATTAGTTTTAAAAATAAAAAGGATTGTAAGGACCATAATTTTATACTAACTTAAAGCGCAATGGGTCACAAGAAAAGAGTTGCTGAATTACATATATAGGTAAAAGTATCAAAAAGTTATTCCCACATAAAGTAGCACATCAAATTTCAAAAATGCCTCTCTGCCACTGAGATCAAAACTGGCTGCGTCTATAAGGGGTTAAAGCTAACCAATGAAATGGGAATACCCTTTTAAGTCAAGTGTTTTCGAAGTCGACAGTTCACAGTGGTTCATTTATTATGTTTTAACCACTAATTAAGGTTATTTAAATGTTAATTAGCCTTGGGCTGATAGCATCAGTTAAGAGCTACCTAATCTATAAGGGCCAGATTTGCTGATGATAGAGTTTAACAATTTGACATAGATGCAGTTACTTAGTGGTTACAGAGATTCAGAGGTTGCTGGTGAACCTGGGTCCTAGTGTTAGGTGTGGCCTAGAGCCCTTTAGCCTTGGTTGAAGCTCTGGAGCTTCATGACTCTCCTCTGCACGTATCTACATTCATCTGGGCCTTGATTAAGCTGATAATAAGCATTTATACTATCAATCCATTTTAAAGTTCTAAAATAACATTATTCTAGCTATCAGTTTTCTGAAATTAATATGACATTGACTTAATTCAGTTTATATAAATCTGTTTACACGACGATTATCTTTTATTCCTCTTATCTGCTTTTTACAAATTATTTAATCTGGAAACATCTCGAACTCTATTATTGCTAACAAAGCAGGACATCCACAATTCTGTCTGAAGTGGAATACACATATAATGCACACATAATATATAATTTTCAGGCTGTAAGTCTAGATGGATGATGAGAAGCAACGTGTCACCCATGCTTACTGTCACTGTCTTCAACATACAGTTACTTGGTCTAGATTATTGTCACATAGACCACGCTGACTTTTTGCAGACACCCCTAGATGGCACTTAGCTTACTATATGTTATTATACATGGAATTCAATAATGATGCAGTATGCTGTGAGCTCTCCCTAGAGGAGGCTGCAGACAGCCGGCATCCTTTTATTTCACTCTCTTCTCTAGCAAATGAAACTTCTACTACTATTAAGGAATATTAAAAGGGTTGTCTCGCTAAAAGGATTGCTTTTTATGTTAAAGATCTTGCAAAAAACAAGTCACTTTGCAATATATGTCCATTAACAGTGTCCTACCTATTCCTAGATATCCACTCTTGTATGGGCTGCATCAGCTCCTCAGGTCGCTATAGCTACAGACCTGTTTGATCTATCCTGATAGGCTGCCAGCACTGGTTGCTATAGCTACAGACCTGGCTTCTACTGCAACCTAGTAGACGCCAGTAAACACGCCACTGAATTCAAAATGAATCCAAGAAAACAAGTCTGAGGTAAGAGGAATCAATGTAGTGAGACAACCCCTTTAAGGCTAGGTCTACACAGCACAGGTTTTTCGTCGGATTTTCGGCGGATTCAGGATTTTGAATTCGATGGTACCCTGTACTGCATAGACAGCAATAAAAAATCCGTTCTGTGATTTTTTACTGTCAGTTTTAAAATTCGGCAGAATATGCAACATGTTGTATATTCCACAGAATTCCACCAGATTGCCATTAGCAAGTCCGAAAACCGACCGTGGCTTTGACTCATATGGTATATGCAGCAAAAACCGCGGTCCTGCAACGTCAAAATGCTATCGTATCTGGACAGCATTTTGACATTAGCTGTGTAGACCTAGCCTAAGAGTCTATAAGCATAGTCTTTTACACCACTAGATGAAAAGAGGAAAATAAACTTTATTACATGCCACTGCTGTACATAAGGGATAGAGCTTAGATCTTGGTATACTAAAGTTCAGACACCTAGCTATCAGATGATATTCTGGGTGCAGTATTCCGGGTACAGCACTATGTGTCTCAGTAAAGGAGGTGAAGATCATAGCCTGGTACTGTCTTCTCATTCCCTGTATAGCATTCAGATATCCAGGGCAAGGTGGTGATATAGTCACTTTTCATAATGTTATCTCCCCTCTTACTAATCAAACAGTATATTTGTGCCCAGATTACTTTCATTTATTGAGGGTCACCTTTTATTTTTCTCCCTACAAATGGAGTAGGGAGCTGAGCAGCTGTGAATCTAATCACACCCACATTTCTCAGCTCAGTGCCTCAGATCTTTATTAACATCTGGAGATAATGTTGGCAACCTTTGGTTCTGGTTAATATGTGAAGATGTGTGAGTTCAGTCGTAGCATGTTTGAAATTTTTATGAAGTCAGGTTTTTCAGATATAAATGCACTTGCCACAGAGCAAATAGTGTTAAAGGGATTTTCTCATAATGAGGTTTCACAACGACAGTCCGCTTAGGAATCACACATGCTGTTCAGACTGTGGGCAGGTCTATAGCAGTGTTTGAGACATTCCTGTTACACTGATAACGAGTGCAAGAGATGTATAAAGCGTATTACACCAGGCTGCAGAGCTCTAAAGAGTGTATACTTAGGTAAATGAAAAGCTTTCAATGTCTTTTACTAGAGATAAGACTCTGCAGGAGGTGTCTCACCATGGTTATGAGTAAATGAATGGCACTAGCTTAGAGCACTAAGAGAGAGTAGGGATAGGTGGGCGAAAGAGAGATGGTCATAACCAGAGGAACCTGTGTGCTTTAAGAGGAGATGAAATCTTCTTCATCTCCTGACCAAAGAAAAATCAACAAAGCAAATTATTTAGAAAAAGTCTTCAGTTATCTGTCCCTTTTTTTAAAAGCTTTTTTTTTTACTGCAAAATCAGTTCAGACAGTCCAGATAAAAAACAACAACTCAATGACAAGGCTACAACCTGCTGAGCTGATCTGTCACCACTCTGCGAGAAAGTTGGACCCAACACAGTATAGAATGTTATTGATCTTTAGGAAGTCCAAGCCTCAAAGAATTGAGGGGTCATAGAAGCCAGAGGAGGAGAAACAGAGTTCTAAGACTTGGAAATTGTTTCTCTGCTACATCTGAAAATGTATGAGGTAAATTCACCAGACATTTCCTTTCATTTGTTGGAGATACATTTCCTGATGCCAGAATGTTCAGCTATTATTATTATCATTTATTTTAGAGCGCCATTGATTCCAGGGCGCTGTACATTCAAGGGGAATTACATACATAACAATTGTTGAACAAATACAATGGTGACGAAAAATGACTAGTAACTGATACAGAGAGGAAAGAGGGTCCTGCCCGTGACGGCTTACAATCTAGAAGGGAGGAGGGGAGAGCCAGAAGGTGAGGGGCAGACATGTTTGTGGGCCGTGTACTGGTGGTGGGGTTAGTTTAGGTTATAGGCTATCCTGAAGAGATGGGTTTTCAGGTTGCTTTTGAAACTGGTGAAAGTTGGGGAGAGTCTGATGTTTTGGGGTAAGGACTTCCAGAGAATGGGTGAAGCACGGGAGAAGTCTTGGAGACGGTTGTGTGAGGAGGTGATAAGAGGAGAGCAGAGAAGAAGGTCCTGTGAGGAGTGGAGCTATGATACAAACATTGTTTTGTGTCTTATATATGATTTGTCTATGGGCACCAAAACATGCACATCATCTACATTTGGTGATTATAGAACTGTTGCCTGGAGTTGTAGGTACAGATAGCGCCACTGCCTCCCTGTCTGTCCCGATATTGAGAGTCCAGCTACAGATATTAGGTGGCAAAGCAGATGATCAGCGGCGTCCTCTCCACGGCAGGTCAGGCCTCGCTCATCACTGATAATCAGCTGTTTTCGCTGAGTGAAGGTGCACCTAGGGTAAATGTTCTATTACATGGTGACCCTTCTACAGACAACACACTGTGCTATTCCAGTGCATTGTTCAAAACGACAAAGTGCTGTATCTGTACATAAAATATTAATCATTTGCAGAAATGAAGTGGTGGAATTACCCATCAGAGGGCTCAGTGCCCCTGAGTGCTATTCACAATGTATTTTATAGTGAGTCTTTTCATTTAGCGCTTTTGTGTAGTTGTAAGAGCAGCGACCCAGTTTTAAAGTTAATTAAGCACAACAATCGTCCATGCTTTTAATTCCATTTTAAATGTAGCAGAAACTGGAAGGTGTTAACTCTGCCTCTTCGCTTCCACACGACCTCCGAAAATAAACTGTGTTCTCTGCAGTCTATGACCCATGGAAATATCGTGCTCAATTCTTTGCCCAGACTGACATCTTCTCCGACTGCCATCTAACAGAGGCACAATAGCGTAAATATATTTGACTGCTGTGTAAGACGTAAGTCATCCAAAATACAAGCTTGTAACTTTCCGTTTTCACAGCTCCATTTTCTCTCCGGCTTTGCCAACTCACTAGGAATTGTTCATCAGAGATTTTTTTTTTTTTTCCTCCTGTAATGAAAGTTTGTAAGCAGCTTCCCTTGCAGCACAAGACTGTACAAGCCGCATGTTTTGGATGTAAACTGTGATTCGGTAAGCTGTCACCTCATATTGTAGATCGTCTGAAACCTGATCTGAATACTCAGCTTTGTAGGTTGCGGTTGGTTGCTCGTGCAGAGATTTTGAATACTAGAAGTAATTTAGATGTACATACTGTAAAAAATCGACTATTTAATATTGAAAGAATTGTATTAGAAAAGCATGGCTGCTTTTTGTACCTATCCTCCGGATTGTTTCTTGTATTGCAGCTTGGCTCCATTGACGTTAATAAGGATGAGCTGCAATACCAGGTGGTCAGTGATGGCACTGTTTTGTTAAATGCAGTCATGTTTTTGTAACCCTTTAATGCACCATGGTGTATATACTCATCATAGGTGTTAAGGGGGTGTGGAGGTGGCTCACTCGCTCAACCGCCCTCCATACACAGCAATTGCACCTGCTGCTTGCGGCTGGAATTGGAGACAGCTCCGGTCCCTGCATTTAACCGTTTATTAGCCACAGTGAAGCAGAGAGGGGTGTCTAAAAGACCAGTAAATGAAATTGTGGGGTACTATTCATTTGCCATGGCAGAGACTGTACTCCTATTACACCCTGCAATAGAAAGACTATAATAGCAGATGAATGGAATGCCTATATACGACAGTACTTATGTACTGCTGGAAATATTGCAAGCGATCAAGTGATGACATGTTCAAGTCTCCTAGCGAAACTTAAAGGTAGTGTTAAAAAAAAAAAAAAAACCTTAATAAGACAACACATTATTGGTATCACCGCAGCTGTAAAAATCTAATCTCACACAGTATCATGTTACTTATCCCACATGGTGATTGTCATAAAAAAAAAAGTCACGCAGTGAGCTCTTGTCCATTTCCCTCGCCCTCCCTTCCCCGTGTTGTCTTGTGTCTGTTAATTTTTGGGATTGTTTGGAAATTAGTGCCCCAAAGTAGAACAACGTGAATACATATCAGCATAGTATTTATGTTTGTGCATGCAGTTTCTCTCATTCAACGGTGTCTAAAATACTTTGTTATTGTGTTCCATCTTTACACTTAAATACTGTACTCAGTGAATTTTATTTGTACACTATGAACAAAAATGTTTACTAAAAATACAGTTAAACAAAAAAAGCTGCATACATCCAAATTAGTATCAGTAAAAACTAGATCTCACCCCGTATAATTGTGCCAGCGCATAGCTCTACCAGAGGAAACATTTTAAAAAGTTATCTGTCTTAGAAAATGACGATGAAAATTAAATTTATTATTATTATACATAATGAAAACAATATAGTTTTCGGTATTCCCTAAAACCTGGAACCAAGGCCTTATAACACTTACAAAGATTAAGTACAGGAATGATCTAGCCAACTACCAAGGAATGTGTCAGCAGCACCCTGGGAAATGTAAGACAGGGTTCATGCCAAGCCATTGATCACGTCTATACCCTGCACCTCATCAAGAGTCATGTCCACATACAAAGCATATTGATATTTGCCTGTTTTGTGGACTTTAAGAAAGTCTTCAATTAGTGTGACACCCGGGCCTATTCCTGAAACTGATTGATAGTGGAATAGGATAGAAAACATGTAATTAAATCGAAAGTTGCCACTCTGAGAACAGATGCAGCCTGATGGTAAATCACAGAACAGCCTTTCACCAGCAAAGCTAAGAAGTTAGCTAGGTTAGTCAGTACAACGGTCCTCTATGAACTAGCTGGCCACAGCTCCCGAATCCTGCTTCTTACCCTATCCTGCTTCAATGACACTAAGGTAAAATCGGGCTCGGGCTGACCCACAGGGGAATAAGGGAAACCCCCGGTGGGCCCCTGAGCATGGCAGATCTGGAGTTGTTTTTTAACTGCATATACATTCTCAGAAGAAGCAGTAAGACATAGAAAGAGGAGCAAAAAGCAAGATACAAAGCATAGGAGTCATGTACAACCATTTACAGTAGCTGGAGGGTGGGCCCATAAAATAAACTCCACCAGTGGGCCCAGAAACAACTCATCTGGGGGGCCCCTAGAATCAAGTCCACCTGTGGGCCCTAGGCACCCCAGTCTGACACTAGGTAAAATTAATTTAGTTAATGACTTTCTGCTACTATCACCAATTTAGAGTCCTCAAAGACAACCCACAGAGTCTGGTTCAATTCATATGGGCACTACCTATCCATCTAAAGAAACAACATCCCTGTGCTCCAGAGGAGACTTAAAACATCAGCCAGTCATCCTTGCTTTCTTCTAAACATTTGCCACTTCCCAGTAAGACAATGTCACATGGCATATTCTGCAGAAATTCAGCACCACGTTAGCACGACCCAGCAATTCATGGTGTTCTAGAGCAGAATTACAACGTAAGCCAGCATCCTTCTGCCCATTTACAGCGACCACCAGGCACAACGAACCTTGGTCTGCAAAACCATCTTGCCATTAGAGGACAACTCTCAAACCACTAGTGGTGGTCTGACTTAACATTTTTGACTTTTTCACCACCCTCCTACCTAGAGTTCTCCTGTTGAGCAGTGAATTATGGGTCGATAACACATACCAAGACTGTTCAAGGGGGATTCCAGCTGAAATGTTGTAAAATTTTGCAAGCACCTTCTCCAAATCTATTGGGGTACCTCTACAGTATCAGTGTCATTGCTTACCAGATATGTGGGGAGAAAACATAATAACCCTCCATACTTTACAACTCCCAGGACAAGCAACCTGTGGACATAAAATAGTGTACATCATGTGATCATATTTCTTAAAAGGACATGGGTCTATATATTTGGCCTGTCTATTGCGTATCTAGTATGTGGGCTGCTGTATGTAGCCAGCAGCTTTTATTTTGAGATTGGTCAAAATAATTACTTATTACAGCCTTTTTCATATCTTAAAGGGGGAAAGCGTTGGTACATAGTTGTTATATATCTGAGTGTCCTTAACAAATATCTTATTTGGAATATAATTGCTTGTTTGATGTATATGTTATGTTTGGATGATCCTCTACAGAGATATCTTTAATAAGTATTAGTATAGACTGTTGACATCTATATCTCTGTATTCACCTGATTATTAGGGAATTAATAGTGCTAGGTTCCCGTTGGGTCGCCCTAATCGGGGCGGTTACTTTTTTGGTAGGCAGAGTTGGTTGTATATTGTTCCAGATAAGTATAGAGGAATTATAATTTAGGTCTTTTAACATAATATTAAAAGTTAAGTGTTATATTGATCTTCTACCGCACTATATTTTGATGTTGCTTAATTAAGTGGTGTGTTACCAGATATTCATCATTTGAAATCTCCTACTGTATATTTTGTGATTTTTGTGGTTTTGTCCACTTACGTCCTACTATAATTATTCAAGTATTCAACAGTAAGCAAAATTCATTTCAGAAGAGCTATAAGGTATAGAAGGCAATATTTTTTGTAAAAGTCGCGAGAGAGTCAAATTTGCGTCCTTCCCCTAAAAGGGAAAGCTGGCACTTAGTATCCCCTAAAAAGGAGCAATCCTCTAGTCAAGGGCCATCCATAAAAGAGCTTTAAAACAGATAGGTTTAAACAGCCAACCAAATTTTCCCAAAAGCAAGAGAAGTAGGTATTGCTAATGGTGGCACCACTTGAGAGCTAACCTTTTTTGCCATTGAGCATTAACTGGCCTATAAGACTTAAGGGGTTGTCTTACTACAAGGATTGCTTTTTATGTTAAAGATTTGCAAAAACAATTTTACTTTGCAAAAATTGTGTCCATTAACATGTCCTCCTTTTTCGAGAATCCCCTCTGAGGGGCGCATCAGCTCCCCAGTCGCTATAGCACAGAACTGTTTGATCTCTTCTGAAAGGGCTGCCACCGCTGGTTGCTAAAAGTAAACCGGCTTCTACTACACCTAGTGGAACAGAAAACCCCCCTAAATTTCCAAAAAACCAAAAAAACAACTGAGGAAGATAACAAAGTAGAACAAGCCCTTAATTTTCAGATGGTGGTCTTCACAAAGATAAAAAACGCCCCCCAGAGTGTGGGGAACAGATCTCCATAAGCATCCCTCCCTTTGGCCCCTCTTTCCCCTTTTTTTCCTACTTACTCAACATTGCAATATTTAGCAAACCTCCAAAAAAGTTCTTGAAATTGAACAGATTTTAGATAGAAAGTTCAGTAACTATCAGATAGGTGGATACATACATATTAGATAGGTAGATAAATAGATATTATGTAAGAAAGTTAAAAGATACAATACAAATAATAGGGGCCTTTATGTATGAAAACTGTCTAGCAGTAAACTGCTTTTTTGCCAAAGCAACCAATCAAGCTACTTTTCATTTCATATAGGCCTGGAAAATTAAAGCTGGCTCTGATTGGCTGCTAGGGGCAACAACACAGCTTAGTTTTGATGGTAAAATTATGTACAAAAATTAATTGATACAATTGCATAAGAAGATAAAAAAAGGGGTAGATAGATAATAGAGATAGATAGATAGAAGATAATAAAAATAAAAAAGAAAAACAGCACTCCAAAATGCCGTGAAAGAAATCAAAAAATATTTTGTGGACATGCTGGAATAAATATTTTTTTATTTTTTTCACTGCATTTTGGAGTGCTGCTATTTTTTTTATTATTATGGGACTTGTGAGTAAGTCGAACATTCAGCCCCCAAATTATAATTTTATTTTTGCTGCTTTTTTTCTATTTTTCTATAGATAGATAAAAGCACAGATTAATCGATATATTGATTTTCTTGGTTGTTCATCTTCCTGGAGAAGCTTTTTTCACAGAAAAAAAATGTTTATTTCCTTTTCCTTGTAAATCCAGTGCCTGATAATCTGCTTCCTGACAGCTTTGTGGAATTTTATTTAACTATAGCTACTTCAGGGCTCAAGTAATCTAGCCTTCCATTTAAAGCTGTTTGAATTTGTTGTGCTTTGATACTTTAACAAAATGCACTATTCCGTATCATATCCAAGGTCATCCTTGTATGTAGCCCCTGACCAACACAGCAGGTAAGATCGAAGCAAGAAATGTATTCTGTAAAAGATGTGCAAGCCAATTAACCGGAGAAATACAAGCTAAAAGAGCATTTTCCAGTAGTCATAAATACATTTTCTCTTTTAGAGGCCCTAAGAAAAATTCAGAATTGGCTAATTACACCTTTTCATTCCCATTTTAGAGGTCATGGCTGAACAGGGGAAATAAATAATCAGCAAATTTCACATCAGGTTTATGTTGAATAAAAGTACTTAGCAAGTAGCAATGAAATTGCTTTTTTTCCCAGGGGACTTTGGTCTACTCTTTAAAAAACAGACAGGTTTCTTTACTTGCCTTTAAAGTCAATCTTTGTTATTTTTGGACACTGTAATGCAGGGATGATACATTCCTATGGAATTACGTGACCTTAACTTACTGCACCGCACCGAATAAAGGGAAAAAAAAATCCAAATAGATAAGAGTAATGACTGAAGGCACAAATCCAGTGATCTATACCAAGAAATGTAGGGATCATGAGGTCTACAAGAAAAAAGTTTATTTTATTTTTATTTCCACCACAAGTGTCCTAACTAAACTACACTGTCCACACCAGCTCCCGGTTGTTTCCTGGGGGGTATAAGTGCCACATGCAAAATTTTTGTATTTACATTTTCCTAAAATTTTTGAAATCAAAAAAAAAAGTCTTGCTTCCTCGCAAAAAAATAGCACAACGGGATTTTTACGTTTTTAAAATAACTTTATTAAAATAAAAGAAGATGAGCTGGAGCACCACCTGCATCCTGTACACAGGTGGGGCAACAATGTTGTCTGGACAACCCCTTTTTAACCCTTGAACATATTGATTAACTCAGAGCCCAGCATAAAACCCGAAGTACTCATAAATAACCCCAGGGTAAATTTCAATCAGTGAAGCAAAGGGGGGGGCCCTACTAGGTTCTCATTTATCAAACTGCTAACATAAGACTTTTTATTTCCCCTAGCAACCAAACGAACCCACTTTTTACTTTAATTTTTTCCCAAAAAGTAAAAGGGGGGCCTTTACACAGCACAGGACAAATGTATGTTAATTTCAGCCCGCGTCATGTGCACCTAACTCATTTTTTTTTTAAAAAAAAAGGTTTTGGATGTGCAACCCAAATTTTTCCTTTTAGTCTTGAGGAGGGGTGGCGCCCCCATTGGGGTTTTTTCACTCCCCACGTTTAACAGGTTTTAAACTGCGTGTGTCCGTTAGCTGGTTCTTTCACTCCCGAAGTATGGGAAATCTGAACAGGGCCCCAAAGAGAGGTAACGTTTTGTGTTAGGGGGCCACCGCAATGCGGTCCCCCTTTGGGAAAACGGGAGGGGGCTTTAAGCTTTTGATCAAAAGTGTGAACTAAGAACCCCAAATTTTCATGTATCCCTAGTAGCAGAAATGCTTTTTTCAAATATTCCTATTTACCTTGGATGGTTTTTTAGTTGATAGTGTGCTACTGGCATTTGGGATGTGTATGTATAACAGAGATTATCACTGCCTCAGATAAGCCACTTAGAAAACCTAAAACATAGTTTGTAAAGACGAAAAAAGACAGACCTCCATCTAGTTCAGCCTATTGTGCTAAAGTGTTGAGCCAGAAGAAGATAAAAACCCCGATGAGGTAGAAGCCAATTGTCCTAATTTTAGGGAAGAAATTCCTTCCCGACTCCAGTCTGGCAATTAGAATAAATCTCCAGAATCCTAGTCACTATAACTTGTTATATTATTACGCTCCAGAAATGGATCCAGACCCTTTTTGAACTTTGCTAGTGAATTCACCATGACAAGTTTCTCTGGAAGAGAGTTCCACAATCTCACTGCTCTTACAGTAAATAATCCCTTTCTATGTTTATATAGAAACCTTCGTTCCTCAAGACGTAGAGGATGCCCCCTTGTTCTGGATACAGTCCTGGGTATAAATAAATCTTGGGAGAGATCTCTATATGGACCTGTAATATATTTATACATATTTATTATGTCCCCCCGCAGCCGTCTTTTCTCTAAATTAAATAACCCTTATCTTGCCAATCTTTCTGGGTATTGTAGTCCACCCAGTCCTTTTATTATTTTTGTTGCCCGCCTTTGTACCTGTTCAAGCTCTACAATATCTTTCCTGGGCACTGGTGCCCAAAACTGTACACAATATTCCATGTGTTGTCTAACCAGTGACTTGTATAATGGGAGAATAATGTTCTCATCATGTGCATCTATGCCCCTTCTAATGCACCCCATGATCCTGGGTGCTACAATTAAGTTTACTGTCCACTAGGATTCCCAAGTCCTTCTCCATGTCACTTTTACCCAGCGTTTTTCCATTTAATATGTAATCATGGAATGAATTTTTCCTCCCCATGTGCATAACCTTGCATTTATCTGTGTTAAACTGCATCTGCCACTTCTCTGCCCAGGTCTCCAACTTATCCAGATCCCTTTGTAACAAAACATAGCAAACTTTTAATAGACCATCTAAGAAAATGTACCAAACAATATGCTACACGGATACCTTACACTGAACAAAATGTAATGAGTGATGTGGGTCAAAAAAGAGAGAGCCTCAACAATGTATATGTAATCATATAGCAATTAGGGTAACATCGATGGATGAATAGCCCCAAACAAGGAAAAGATTTTTTTTTCTCAAAATAGTGCTAGTCTGAGTTGTTTTTGGCAGTGATGCAGCCCCATACGTTCATAATACCTGACACAGCCCATGCATCGGAATGTCATTGCTTCTAAACAACAAAACAAAACTTTTTCTTGCAACCCCATCAAGACTACATTAAGATTCATTGCTTGGACACTGTCGTGCATCAATTCACAAAGTTTAAGATTCTGTTTTGGAAAGTGTATTAAAATAACAGGCAAATCAATTCTCCCATTGTACTCTGTGGTTGAACTATCAGAAATCGATTTGCAGGTATCTACATATAAAATGAATGCATAATCTGATTAATGAATACACATCTCATGGTAGCACACTAAATATTTGCATTGAATCACAGTCTTGCGCTCATATTTGAATACCTTCATTGAGCTATTACGGCCGCGTGCCTTTTTTTTTTTTTTAATAGTTATAATACTACTTCCATTTCACAGTTTTTATGCTGGTCCAGGCTTCATCCCCTGAAAACAAACTATGAAAATGAAGCAGTAAAAATAGGTTTCTGTTGATTGAAAGGTTAACAATTAAAGGGGTTTTCTCTCCTTGCTGTTTCACAGAGCCACAGCCAGCTTCGGACTCACGCTTCCTGGTTAGGTTGTGGGCGGACCTACAGTAATGATTGGCATATCAGCTCTGCTGTTCCTAGTTCTTTCTGTTACAGTCACATGAATGGAGGTTTGTAAACTGTAATACACAAGGCTACAGAGCTCTTAAAGGGGTTTTGCCAGGACGTGCCTTATCTGCTAAGAAGCAATTGTAAACAAGCCACGCTGAGCTAAGAGAGACACAGCCAGAGCACAGAGCCTTGCATAAGGGATCGTGTGAAATGTTCACTCAAAATAATCAAACTACAACTAGTGGATTTTGTATACAAAAGACAACACCTTTTCTCCACAGCAGCTTGAAAGCTTCTTCATGTTCTCTGTCATCAGATAAAGCAGGGATCTACTCAGATAATCACACTACAACTAGTGGATTCTGTATACAAAAGACAACATATTTCTACCCGGTGCCTTGAAAGCTTCTTCAGCTCCCTTTCATCAGATAAGAAGTGTGCTCTGCGCAAGCTCGGCCAGCAGCTCTTGTCAGGTCGTATCTAATAGAAGCTTTTAAGTAACTAAGGGCAGGTAAGGCAGCCTGTAGCTCTCTCAGGCTGCAATTTTTGTAATCACATATATTTAGAAAAGTGATTAAATACCCATTTTGGAGGATCCCACGTCAACATTACATCGTGGCAAAACCCCTTTCAGGGTTCACACTTCCTGGTTAGGTTATTATTGGCATATCAGCTCTGCTAGTCCTAGTTCGTCCTGTTACAGTGACATGAATGCAGGTTTGTAAACTGTAGTGCACAAGGCTACAGAGCTCTTAAGGCTTAAAGTTTGTCAGTAACATAGAGATAACACATAGGAGCGAGTGACATCACCATGGTCAGACAGGGCTGCGGGAGCAATGAGAGCAGAGAGAGGTGGTTGGTAACCTAGGTGTACACAAGCAGGAGGAAAAAAATCTCATTTATCTCCTAAATAAAGCAAACTTAGAACAGGAATGTATTGGGTAATTGTCTTTATTCACTTTTGCCTACCTGTTTAAGGCTAATCATTGTGGTGAGAAAAACCCCTCTAACATGGAGGTCCTCCAAGCAGCAGTTTAAGATGAATGGTTCAGAGGCTTCTGCTGCCATGGCTCATGGCTCCTTTTTTCACCCATTTGAAAAGGGCACATGTTTTGGCGTACCGGAAGCTCGCCCATCCATCGATCTTGCTTCATCTTCTGCTTAAGATAGATACAAATGTTCCATTAGCAGAAAAATGCTGACGTACAATGGAAAAGAGCCTCAGCAGAGCATAAAATCGGATTTAGTGTTGAATCCTGTAGAGATTCATTTGTGTGTTTTTGCCATGAGCGTGAGGGATATCAGTGGTAGAAAGCAGAACATTATCCTTCTTATCCATTAATGTCAATATATTAATCCCGCCCCAGGCCACCTTCACGATGGATTGCAACAATTTAGTTTGTTTTCCCCCATGCAGCAGAACATCTTCACTTCACATGTGGTAAACATTTCCCATGGGCACTGCTGGAAGGACGATATTCATCTAAGCTTTCTCATTTTCTCTTGCGGTGGCATTCGATCCCATGCCGGATTGACCATAAGATAATGTAATCAACTCATGGTTATAAAAGCTTATGAATTCTTTAATTTCCACAATTTTTAAATTTGTTTAGAACACTTAACCCTCTAAGGTGCATATTTATTTGTGGATAATAATAATAATCCTTATGTATGTAGCACCAACATATTCCACAGCACTGTACAATTTGGAGGGTATAAGTATAGACCAACCAGACATTATAAAAAAGCAACGTACAAATCAAACACAAAGTGTGAGGGCCCTGCTCCCAAGAGCTTACATTCTATTAGAGTGTATGAGGATTCATGTATTTACCAGCCGTGTTTGCACTAAACACATTTTAATAGTTATTCAGGGTTCACTTACTAAATATTTACTGTGAACCAGGATCCCTCTAGTGTAGGTCGTCAGACACCAGTCTTCATTCTTACCTCCTCCTGTATGTAGCTCTCTAGGGATCACCATATACTTGAGGTTATCATGGCAAAACATCATGCTACCTTCTTTATCGCTGGTGCCGTGAGTATATTTCAAGGGGTTGTCTCACTACAAGGATTGCTTTTTATGTTAAAGTTCTTGCAAAAACAAGTCCCTTTGCAATATGTGTCCATTAACAGTGTCCTACCTATTCCTAGATATTCCCTCTTGTATGGGCTGTATCAGCTCCTCAGGTCGCTATAGCTCCAGACCTGTTTGATCTCTCCTGATAGGCTGGCAGCAGTGGTTGCTATAGCTACAGACCAGGCTTCTACTGCAGTCTAGTAGAAGACAGTAAACACGTCCCTGAATTCAAAGTGAAACCAAGAAAACAGGACTGAGGTAAGATGAACTAAAGGGAATGAACTAAAGGGAATGAAAAAAACATCAATAGATATATCCCCTAAATTGATAAAACTCGATAAATTATAGGAGTAAAGACCTAACTCAGGTCCGATATCTCCATTCACTTATGACAATAATAATGAAACAACCAACCAGCAAACAAGAGCAAAAAGCTTTACAAAAAGCATCCAAATTGTAATGATTCATTTAGTCCATTTGGATTTATGGATTTCAATCTGAAAATCCATTGTGCTTCCTTTCTCAAGATTTTCTGATCCAAATTCCCTTTCCTGGGTGAGGGACGTACAATCTCTATGACTATGACTATGTGTGTCCCATACATGCCGGGCAATCGCTGTATCTCTTCTATGCCGTATATCACCTAGGTGATCTCCTACCCTGCGACGTAATTGACGAACTGTTTTGCCTACATAATATCGATTGCAGGCACATATGCATAGATATACAAGACCATCCGATTTACAATTGAAAAAATCTCTTAGGAAATACTCCTTACCACTCTGATCACAGAATGATTTAGTCTGCGGTATGTAAGGACAGGCAACACAATTATCGCCACATCTGAACATACCTTTAGGACGTCTTTCCAGCCATGTACCTGTTCTTCTAGGACGATCATAATGGCTGTGGACCAATCTGTCTCGTAAAGATCTACCACGTCGGTATGTTAATTGTGGTTTCTTAGGTAATATATCAGAAAGATCAATATCTGTCTGTAAAATACCCCAGTATTTCTCCAATATTTTCCTCATCTCATTGGACCTATTGTCAAATGTGGTGATAACCCTTGCTATTTTCTGATCCTTCTCCTCTCTTACTTTCGGAACCAACCTCCGGTGCGTTTGTGTGCCTGCCTCTTCTATACTTACCTGTATGTCATTCATTGTGATCGTTAGTTTAGTATCCTATTCTTGAATAATGCGTCCCCTGATGAGGCAATGTTTTGTTATTAAAGTATTATCTCTACAATTGCCCTTTATACATATACAAAACGTATTGATATGTGTTTGTTGGCAGTGTTTGTATTTTGATTATGTTGTCTAATGTTGCCAGGACGCTATGATTGATATGCGCATGTGTCTTTAATCTTTGTGATGCCGGAATTGCATGACCGGAACTTGCGTTGATGTGCGCCTGCGCACTTAAGTGCTGTGTTATCTTGTGGGCACCGGAGGTTGCGTGCAGGTGCGCATGCGCGCCTGCAATGCCGGGACGCCGGCAAGATGGTGCGTACTAGTTTATACGCTGTCATAGCCACAAGCGCATGGGCACCGGAAGTTACGTGTGGGTGCGCATGCGCAATGTGTATGTCGAGACGCCGGTATACATTTTAGTGTACACTTGTTTATATGGTGTTATGGTTACAAGCACAGGAAATAGGTAGGTGATGTTGGCACATGATTAATAGGAGGGTGTATTTAAGGAGGCCTTTAATTTACTCATTAGGACGCTCCTTCATCATGGCGTAACATCTTTCAGCATATTATACCATGCTCCCCTGATGAACCTTGTTGAGAGGGGAAACGCGTCGGGAGATTCTCTGGCCCATGTTGGGATTCATTTTACCTTAGGGAACAGATGAGTATTTGATTATATTTTCTTGCCCCTGATAGGGAAAAAGAGAGGGACTACTAGGGTTAGCCTTCTTCTGGTAGGGGCCGTCCTCATCAGGACGATGACCCCATAAGTACCTATCTTAAGGGACATAATAGGGCTGGTACAGGGTGAGTGTATGTTTGTGGGGCTTATTTGTTTGAAATGTATCGGTACTGTATCTTGAGCCTCATTGAATAGTGTTGTTATTCCTCCCTACTGTACCGCCCTGTGTGTATCTATTGCTTTGTTTATATTTTGAGATAGTATCAACAATAGGGGTTAGTTAGTATTTTAATTGGTAATTAATAAAATTGTAGTTTTATTAGGGTTTTTTCTTCATTCTGGGATAGTGTCTAGTACCCTGATAATTTTTGGAGATCAATTTGACAGTGAGTTGTTTCATAGGTAGACCTCAACTATGAGAGACAAAATGAGAAAACAATTCCCGAAAATCATATTGTCTGATTTGGAAAGAATTTATTTGCAAATTATGGTGGAAAATAAGTATTTGGTCACCTACAAACAAGCAACATTTCTGGCTCTCACAGACCTGTAACTTCTTCTTTAAGAGGCTCCTCTGTCCTCCACTCATTACCTGTAGTAATGGTCCCTGTTTGAACTTGTTATCAGTATAAAAGACACCTGTCCACAACCTCAGTCACACTCCAAACTCCACTATGGTGAAGACCAAAGAGCTGTCGAAGGACACCAGAAACAAAATTGTAGCCCTGCACCAGGATGGGAAGACTGAATCTGAAGACTGAATAATTAGAAAATGGAAGACATACAAGATCACTGATAATCACCCTCGATCTCGGGCTCCACGCAAGATCTCAACCCATGGGGTCAAAATGATCACAGGAATGGTGAGCAAAAATCCCAGAACCACACGGGAGGGACCTAGTGAATGACCTGCAGAGAGCTGGGACCAACATAACAAAGGCTGCCATCAGTAACACACTACGCAGCCAGTGACTCAGATCTTGCAGAGCCAGACGTGTCCCCCTGCTTAAGCCAGTACATGTCCCGGCCTGTCTGAAGTTTGCTAGAGAGCATTTGGATGATCCAGAAGAGTATTGGGAGAATGTCATATGGTCAGATGAAGCCAAAGTAGAGCTGTTTGGTAGAAACACAACTCGTCATGTTTGGAGAAGAGAGAATGCTGAGTTGTATCCAAAGAACACCATACCTACTGTGAAGCAAGGGGGTGGCAACATCATGCTTTGGGGCTGTTTCTCTGCAAAGGAACCAGGACAACAAGAAAGAATGAATGGGGCCATGTATCGTGAGAGTTTGAGTGCAAACCTCCTTCCATCAGGAAGGGCATTGAGGATGAAACGTGGCTGGGTCTTTCAGCAGGACAAATATAACAAATTATTGAAATGAACTTTTGTTATTAACCAAATACTTGCAAATAAATTCTTTCCACATCAGACAATGTGATTTTCGGGATTTGTTTCCTCATTTTGTCTCTCATAGTTGAGGTCGACCTATGATGTCAATTACAGGCCTCTCTCATCGTTTTAAGTGGGAAAACTTGCACAATTGGTGGCTGACTAAATACTTTTTTAACCCACTGTATATAAATATAGAAGCTCTAGTCTTGTTTTGGTTCTCAAAGCAAAATTAGAATGTACTTAACCAAGGATGTTATTTTTGCCATGGCAGAACAACAATTAGAGCAGCACCTCATGGCCAGAGAAGTCCCTTAAAGTCTAAAGAAGACCCCTTAGTGGAAACACAATTTTTTATCGTTGCATTTACTTAACACTACGATTACACTTTGGACTCCTAATATGTGTAATGTATTCGGTTCTCTGCAGCTTATCCTCCTATCTGCTTCTGCTCACACAACATCTTCATTTAAAGATCTAATCCTGTTTTCTCTGTGTTGTGCTATCAATGCCACCACAGTATTACACAGGCAGCTACAGCCAATAGTATCTCTGTCTGCTGGAAGAATTATTGTTTCCCTGAAATAAGCTAAGATACCATAAGGGCCGGTTCACACGGCTTATTCAAGCCGTAATTGCGGGACGGATTCCGCCCGCAATACGGCTTGAATAAGGGGCGGGGACGGGTGGGGGCGCTGCCCGCCGGCCCCATAGACTTTCATTATCCACGGCGCATTTTCCTCCGGGATAATGAACATGTCAATTTCTCCCCGCCCGGCGGATTCGTGGAGCGGGTAGGGGAGACGGAATGCATAGTTCTCTATGAGAACTGTGGATTACCGTAATGTCTGGGACGGATTCCAGCCGTATTGCAGCGCAGTACGGCGCGCAATACGTCTGGAATCCGTGCCCAAAATAAGCCGTGTGAACGGCCCTTAAGTATACAGTCAGGAGGTTGAACGTTCTTCTTCATCATAATGGTGTGAGAGGAGCCTAACTAATCATCAGTAACTTATAGTTTCTATCCTACGCTGTAAAGAGCCTGTGTTTTAGGGGTCGTTTACACAGCAATGGACAAATACCGGTCGGTTTATCCATGTTGAGCAGTGAAAAGCCCTCCCCCTTTACATTCACATGCTCATATTCCGTCCCAAAACCGGACGGAAGAATGTGCATATAGAATGTTATGGGGACTGCTGCACAGGTTTTCCATAGAAGCCCATTGTGTTCGTTTGCGGCCGGTTTTTCGGCTGGTTTGCAAAACCGCAAACCATCTGAAAAACAGTCCGCAAACCCTTGCCGTGGGGACATGCACTAGAGTCCATGCAGTTCCATCATAATGTAAATTCTGGTGCCTGTATAAGTGAGAAGAAGTACTATATAGATTCACGTTAAAAAAAAACCTGGGACCATGCACCCACTCCATTATAAAATCATGGGGTAGCATGGAAAGGAACAGGCAAGACACTGACACATGGAACTCATGAGAGATTGTAGTTTTGGTCTGAGTTTCACTTTAAGCACAGTTTATTGATCCAAAGTAAATGTACCAGTGTTAATAATAATAATAATCTTTATATAGCGGCAACATATTCCGTAGCCATTTACAATATAGAGAGTATAAGCACAGACAAACTAGACTACTTACAAATCAGACATGAGGTGTGAGGGCCCTGCTCGCAAGAGCTTACAATCTATTAGGGTGTATGGGTGAAACAAAGGGTGACAAGTGCTTGGTTTACAATGGCCCAGCCATGTTACGTAAATATGGGGTAGTATACATAAAAAAGTGGATGAACCTGCCATCGCAACCATACATCTATATACAGATAAGTGCCTGTGGGTGCCAAAGTGCAGGAAGTGACGAATCTGTGACAGAATTTGGAGGGATAACAGTTAGTGATCTTGGTAGGCTTGTCTAACAAGATGAGTTTTTAGAGCGCACTTAAAACTGTGAGGGTTGCGAGTGTGCCTGATCACATGGGTTAGCATGTTCCAGAGAACTGGTGCAATACGTGCAAAATCTTGGAGATGGGCTGGGAGGTTCGGATGAGTGAGGTGTGTAATCTTAGATCAGTAGCAGAGCGGAGAGAGCGGGTATGGTGGTAGACAGAGATGAGGGAGGAGATGTAGGGGGGTGCAGTGCTGTGGAGAGCTTTATGGGTGAGAATAATTAGTTTGTGTTGTATTCTGTACTGAATAGGCAGCCAGTGCAGTGACTGACACAGGGTAGATTCATCAGTATAGCATCTGGAAAGAAAGACAAGCCAGGCTGCTGCATTAAGGACAGATTGGAGAGGGGAGAGTTTACAGAGAGGGAGACCGACAAGCAAGGAGTTACAGTAGTCAAGACAAGAAAGAGTAAGAGCAACAATGAGGGTTTGAGTTGTTTCCACAGTGAGAAAAGGACGGATTCTGGAGATGTTCTTGAGGTGCAGATGACTGGAGCGGGCAAGGGATAGGATATATGGGATGAAGGACAGATCCGAGTCTAGTATAACCCCAAGACAGCGGGTCTGCTGCCTAGGAGTTATGGTGGTGCCACACACACACAGAGAGATAGCAGGGTGGATGTGGTTAGTAGATGGTGGGATGACTAAAAGTTACGTTTTAATGAGGTTTAGTTTAAGATAGAGAGAGGACATGATGTCAGAGACAGCGGGCAGACAGTCACCGTTATAGTAGTTAGTAAGGGGCCCATGAGGTTTCATGTCCAGAGGCTCAGAACACTTAGTTCACTACCATGTCCATTTCTTGTATGTCAACAAGACATACAGTGACCTAGCGCTCGGGCTGCACTGTTCAGTTCCAAGTGATTCAGTTATGGACTAAACAAGGATGTAAGAGAAAGTTTTTTGTTAAATTCCATGGTGAATGCACTCTTGCTAAATAGTGTTTAGGACAAACATCAAAGAATGTGCCCTCAAAGTCAAGGGAAAACTGCTCCTGCCAAACCAATACTTCATTTCTCACTTCATCATGAGACGTGCTAAGGTTTTGCATAGAACTAAAAGGACATTTAAAAGGAATAGTTTCCTTTAATTTACAGGCCATAGAGAATAGTGGCAGGCATTAAACCCCGTGCACTCTGTTCCTAATCACCGTTGTGTTTGGCCAGTAGTTTCTGGAAGCTAGTAGCATCTGGCATCCATGCAGTCTCACCTTGCCAGTCACATATGTGACTTTCCTGAGCACCATAAGGTACTAGTGTTAGAATCAATGGTAATAACAGTAGGAGTCATGGCAGGAGACTAAAATGACTTATTGTAACACCAGTCCCCATACATTGGCTAGCCCAGAGCAATAACCCCTTCATTATTCACTGGATTTATCTATAACTGAAATCTCCTAATTTAATATACAAATGTATATATTTCTAAACTTCATTAGCTTATAAGAATATACTAGTGCTTCTAAAAAAATTAGAATATCATTGAAAATTAAAGGGGTATTCCAGGACTATCTTTTTGTCTGTTATAAGGCTCACAAATGTATTATATTAAACCTTGTAATTCATACTGTAATGAGTCTATACAATATATGGGTTTCTCTGTTTGACATAAATTTTATATATCAATTATCTTTTTCAGTGATAGTCTAATTTTTTGAGATGCTCTAGTATCTGAGATAAAATTGTCAAACTTTCTATAACCCCCAATCCTGCAATGGTGATTACTACTTCAGAAAAAATATTGCACTCAGCTGAACAGTAAATGGTAATTAGTTTGGAAGACTTAAAAGTTTAAGAAAAAAGAGCAATTGATAGTTGGTGCTTTTCTCAGCCATAAACAGACATTCTGCATGTGAATTCACCCTTATGTTTTTAAAATTAGGTATTGGGATTTAAAAGGTGTTTCTCATCTGACTGTCTTGTTTTTACAAAAAAAACTTCTCATCTTCCACTTTCTGTCGTAGGTGGTTCTACAGCAAGGATTCACATTGGTGATGGAGGGGTTTTGAAAAAAATTATACTGTTGAGGCAGGATGTCAGGATATAAATATGAGCTAGCAGAGCTGTATTTGTTAGAAGTGGAAACTCTTAAAGGGTCATGCAAAAACATTTAGTACTATTACTAAAAATCTTTTATAAATAAAAGAAAGAAAATAAGATTCAGCATATTTCTTTCTAAAACTATACAGTTTAGTAAGAAAGAAAAAATTTACATGCTTCCAAGACACACTGTTAGCTGCTGAGTGAAACTGTTATCTTTGTATGTGAATACACAGATACGTGCTCTGCAGACCTGACAGGATGACACAAGGCTTCTTCCTGGTCAGAAACTCTAAAATGTAAAAAAAAATTCCAGTAAGAAAGATAAAAGCAGAAACTGAAAAGCAAGCTCCCATCCTGCTGATAAGACATAGGAGGGAGTGATGTCACCAGCCTGGCTACTGCTAGTGCTCCAAAGCACCACTGCTTTTAATAAAGTACCTTCTGCAACTCTTAAAGGGGTTTTGCCACTAAGTAAAATTTACGTGGGAAGCTTGCAAATGAAATAACAAATATTTTCACCATTTATTATTATTAAAATTTCTGCACCGTTTTTGATTTAGCTGCTCCTTTAGTGATCCATTGTTTACAGCTCGTCTTCAGGGGATACGACCAGGGCTGAGAGCTCCTCAATCCTGGTTGCACATGCTCAGACATCACCTCTCCTCTCAGGCAGCTACTGAGTGTTCAAACCCCAGGTCCTGTAATTCTACTCCCATGCTCTGTTCTCCTTAGTAATTAGTCAAACAGTGCAAATAAATAAAAAAGAAACCTTTATGAGGTCTGTGCATTGATAAAGAGAAAAAAATCCACAGGTTTGGTTCCTGCAGGGATTTGAACCTAGGACCCTTGTGCCTGGAGGCAAAAGTTTTACCTCTGAGCTACTCACAATGCTTTACATAAACAGACCTTTCTTTGACTAGAGAGAGGAAAGGCCTGGTGATGTCATCCTGCTGTGTCACATGATGTGCAATTCAAACAAATCAAACACGCCCCCTTCTGAGCACAGGGAGCTGAAGAGCTGGATGTAGGAGGTATGAAATGAGATTGTGGCAAAACCCCTTTAAGGTTAATTATGCCTCTAGTCGTATGTAACAGACCAAAGTTCCAATTGTAATTATAAATGTGTCTCTCTCCCTCGAGATGTTACATAAGCACATGGATGCAAACTGATAATACTAAGTATAAAAAGACAGAAATTTGTGTACTCGGTGTATTATACATTATGTGTGTAATGCAGGTGCATTGTTGCATGTGCATTCTAGTAATATGCTTTACACTGTTATGTTAACTTATGTACCATATAAGGTTACCCTACCCTAAAAAAAATCTGGCAAATGAGAGAAATAAAACAAACTGTAGTCACCTCTCTGGTTTTTTTTTTTTTGTTATCCAGCACAGAAGCTCTAGTTGGGGCTTTATTCTTTTCCTACTTGTGACTGGCATGTGACTGTTGTAACCAATGAGTAGCCTCAGGGGTCAGGCCATACTATTGGCATCATGGCTCCCATCCGTGATCTGTAATGCCGATAATGTGGCACTTGACCGCTAAGGCCACTGATTGATTACACTGGTTTCATGCTGGCCACAAATAAGCAAAGAAAAGACTGCCCAGCAGAACTTCTGTGCTTGGTCACCAGACACCTAAATAGGTGAGTATAATTTGTGGTGTTATTGTATCACGCTTAATTGGATTTTTTTTTCTTTTTTTTGAGAGTGGGTAACCATTTGATCTGAATGTAGGCGAAAGCTGGAAAGACTCAAAATGCTTGCATTTTGCATTCTTTTGTGTAAGCATGCTCAGCCATCGAGCAGGAAACACCAATTGGACAGAGGATACTAAATAAGAAAATCTATGAGATTTTCTGAAAACACTAATCCAGGGCTCCCCAACTCCAGTCCTCAAGGCCCACCAACAGGTCATGTTTTCAGGATATCTCCCAGAATGCATTGAGAATAATTAAATCACCTGTGCAGCATGATTAAATCACCTGTGCAAAGCTAAGGAAAGACAAAAAACATGACCTGTTGGTGGGCCTTGAGGACTGGAGTTGAGGACCCTGCACTAATCTATGGGAAAGAAAGGCATTTTAAAGGGGTAAGAATGTAGGCAAAATAAATAAAGATTATTGCCAAATATATATCTTTCCGGATTTTGCTTCCTTTCAGAGCTAAAGCAATTCTTATCTCTTGCTTGTCTACACAAGCCTTTCTAGTTACTGACTACCTCTCTGTGCTCTAGCAGCCCTGACCAGGATGGTGACGTCATTTCCTGCTATGTCTTAACAAATATAAACAAGCTTCTACTGCTTTAAAGCTCTGTACTATTGTGTCCTGCTGTTAAAAACCAATCTATCAGCAATGTCCTTCTAACAGGCTTAGTCAGTAATAGTAGAGTTAATTTGCCAATCACTGCTGTAGAACCGCCCACAGCCTGTACAGGATGTGTGAGACTGGAGCTGGCTGTGTAAAGCAGGCTCTGTGAAACATTCTGATAAGAAAAACCTTTAAATTCTGTCAGGTAGTCTCCATTCAGAAATAACTTTTAGCCCCCCCCCAATTAAAATTTTATGTGGGCTTTGCTGTGTTTTGTATTATATATATATAGCTTAATGCATTTTTTATAATGAAAATGAAGTTGAATTGAAGTTTTACTGCTTTTGTTGTAGTTGCTCATTGATCGCCTTTGTATTTAGTCTGTAGTAGTAGAAGCCATCTATTCCAAATATCAGTAGCACACTAAAACTATGTAAAACATCAAAGGCATATAGGAATTTTTTGAAAAGGCATTACTGCTAAGGATATATGAAAACCTGGGATTCTTAGTTCACAGTTTTGATCAAAAATGTTTAAGATCAAAACTGTGAACTAAGAATCCCGGGTTTTCATATATCCTTAGCAGTAATTCATTTTCAAAAAATTCCTATATGCCTTTGATGTTTTACATAGTTTTTAGTGTGCCACTGATATTTGGAATAGATGTATGTTATTGCCTTGCCAGTGTGCACCTATGCCTACGTTTTTTTCAAAAAATGCTTTTGGATGTGCAGAGTCAAATGAAGTTTTTGTAGTAGTAGAAGCCACTGTTCTACAATATGTTTTTATACCCTGCTTAGTAGGTGCCTTATCAGTCTACTTCTTATACTTACATTCAGCTTCTTTCAGCCTCATTGTAAATTTCACAATATTTTGCGCCAGTATGACTTTTTATAATTCTCTTTTTCCTTGTATCACCCATAAGGGAGTAGGCAGCAGGTCTCGTAGGAACAGAAGATGAAGCACTTCAGTATATTCCCACCTAATTTTTCACTAACAAGTCCTTTTTTTCCTTGAGGAGCTTATAATTTCATCTCGCAGCTCGGGGCTCTCTTGCTAGCATCACCGCAGTGCTTTTAATGATGTCATGAATAATTGTCATGCCTTCTGAACGACTGATCACTTCATATATGATTCTTGTGAGACCAGTAGCCCCACAGCAATGCCTCCCAGAGGGCATCTAGCGTGTAAAACTTTCATCACAGGAATCGGAGGTGGCTCTGACATTTTTTTTGTTAGTCTTACTTTATTATCATAGAATTACATGGTCATTATATTCCGCTTTCTTCGGGTTTTGCTTTGAGCATTGGAAAGAGGAGTTAAAGTGCTTTGGTTTATTTATAAATGTCTTTTATTCTGCTTTTTGTCCACTATTCTTTTGGCATTATTTTAGAGAAATGTGATCCTAACACTTATTTCAAAAACTGTAAAATTTGGATGTGAATGCAATCAACTTTAGTAACTACACCTCTACCAATTTCATATTATAGATGTCCAGGAAGCTGAAGTCATTGTCTTAAAACAAAAGCTCTGCATGATACATTTATTTTATATACTGTGGCGACATGTCTGTACGGTGCTGTGCCAGAAGCCTGCCGTCTTTTCAGCCGAAAAACTGCCGAAGCCCTGTTCGCTAGATTTTTAATCAGGCGGATTCCAAAATTGGGCGCATTATAAAGCGCCCAGGGCACTTTGTAATGCGCCTAAGGTCAGAGGGTGTAATGGAGGCGGGTCGCACTAAGCCATACGGTTCTACATATTTATAACTTTTTATCGGCAAATCCAGGCGCATTACTTCTGGAGCAGGTAGAGCACTTTGAAAGTGGTTTACCTGAGCAAGAATTGTCGCTTAGTAGCTCGAAAGCGCTAAATCTATGACGAACAGTAGAATAGGTTATAAATTCAGCCGCATTCTACGCTACTAATGTAGGCAAAAAAAAAAGGCGTCTGAGCGCCAAAATACATACATGTTGCCCTGTATGTCTTTTTAACTATAGCAGAAAAAAGAAATATTTGGTGCCATCCATTTCTGGCTTGTGTGGTTGAAGGCGTTGTGAGCACTAACATAATTATAAGCAGAAGGTATCTAACAGGTCATACTTCAATGTAAAGCACTAAACTAATACACATTTGATTGGCTACCAACTAAATGTTATGGAAATGCTTAATTGTCTCATCTCAAAGTTTCATAGGATGCATGAATGAAATAATGCTGCTTGGCTCTGTCACTTCCTGGTCAAGCTTTCTGTAATTAGCATATGAGCTCTGTGTATTCAAACTTCTCTGTTTATTATGTTTATCAGTCTAGATTAGCTAAATTACCTTCTCTGAGGCCCGGAGAAGCGGAAAAGAGTGCAGAGGTCGGTCACTAGGGGAGCCAGAGAGAGCATAGAAGGTGATAAAATCACTTGTAGCTCCTTAACAAAAAAAAGTTGAACAAAGCAATATATTTGGAAAACATCTTCATTTAGTGTTCCCTACATTTAAAAGGCTATTATTTGTAGCTAAGACAACCCCTTTAAATTAGAATATGTTGGTAGATGACTGGATACTTTTAAGATATCCGGTGGCCTTCACTTAATGTACTCCCAATTTAACAACTTGGGGAGGGACAGACAGAGCAATATAGTTTTTGTAATTAACATGTATGATCACTTTCTTCCATTTTGACCTCTCAGCCACTTCATATTGTCGACAGGCTCCTGTGGCATGTGTTCCTTTTCTTAAATTTTTAAAGAATATCTCCATTTACATCTACATTTTATTGTATGTCAGTACTTATAAATTTCAGCCAGTTTGCAGATTGATTTTGATCCCTGCTATATTGCTAAATTAAAGGTGAAAACACTTCTAAAAACACTGCTACATCAGTCCACAGATTTACTGTGAACTTTAACTTCTGAATTAGACCAGGTTCACACCTGCATCAGAAGTTCATTTTGGGCAGATTCCATCAGAAATTACGTACAAATTTGCCCAACACGTAGCACTATTTTTACCATTTAAATGATGGCGAGTGGGGGAACCCGACGAACCCCTTTATATTCAATGGGGTCTGTCAGGTGGCGTTGCTGTCTGTCATTTAACGGACCCACCAGAGTCTCTGCAATGGAGGTTCCAAACTGAACCTCTAATGCAGAGGTGAACCAGGCCTTGGCCATTCAGTATGGCATGTCAAAATCTACAATATCGACAATACTGAAATAATAAAGTGGCCATTAAAACAACTGATTTAGCGACCGCAGTAAAAGCAACAAATCAAAGCAAAGGTGTCAAATAATAGAAGAGATGGAAAGGTTAGTATTTTATTCATAAATAAAAAAACAGGCAACTGGTCTAGTGTTTTCAGAGAGCTATGCATTAAGCCCACAAGGCAATATAGCCACAAAGCAGTGGGTTATTGCCGAACCAATTTAAGTTTATATAATGTATCTCGTATGGGATCAGACTTTGGTTGAGTGTCGAGGTTCTGCTGTATATTTGATTGGTAAATGTAGTACCGTTTTAAAATGTAGTCTTAGCCTGAAGTTAATTAGCCAGCAAAGTTCACTCAGTATTAAGAATCCACCACCTCGTGCTTGTGAAACAATATTGGTATAACTTTTTGGGACTGTGTCTGGTAGGGCTTTTAGGGTATGTTCACGCGGCTGATTTTGACGCTGTTTTCAAAGCGGTTTTCGGAGCATTTTCTATTTCCAGAACAGGATCAAAACCGCACCTGTAACATGCTTCTTCAGAAGAGGTTTTAGACACGTTTCTCGTCGTGGTTTTGGGTGAGGTTTTCACCCATACAAATTAATAGCCAGGTCAAAAAACGTGCTGAAGAACGCTCCAAAAACACATAAAAAAACATGCTGAGAAACACACCTAAGGGTATGTTCACACAGCTTAACTGCGGGGCATACAGTACGCCCCGCAATTATGCTGGGTGCTCGCAGAGGCCCGCTGATTGGCGTAGGGGGGAGGGTGGGGCGATAGCCCGCTGGCCCATAGACTGTCATTACTCGCAGCGCATAAGCGCCGTGAATAAATACATGGAGTCCTAATTATCTCATTCGCTCGTACAATAATTCGTATGATAGGCGAATTATGGAATAGGGAGGGCGATCGTATTGTAATACTGCGGGAGATGGAGCATAATCACATAGTTTCCTATATGAGAAGACTTGGATATACCGGAATGAGATTGGGTGCGCATTTCACTCATATTAGAGCACAGTATGCTCCAATACTGTCGAAATTGCGTCCACAAAATAAAGCCTGGTAAACAAATACATACCTAAAACACGCTCAATAATTGGACATGACACTTCCTGTCTAGTATTTACAGCGCACCAAACAGCTTTCCAAAGAAACGCGTAAAAACCTTGTCGTGTGTGAACTACAACGCTGTTTACATAGGAATCAATGAAATGAATTGGGGGCGTTTTAGGAGTGGAAACGCTCCGAAAACCACTTTGAAAATTGCATCAAAATCAGCCGTGTGGACATATCCTTAAAGTTGTCTACATTAGTGGAGGGGGATCGGAGGATAATTCGAGAGAAATTGGGAGGTCATTAAACTGGTGGTTTATTTTATTGAACTTAGTTAATATACCTGATGTGTTTATGTAGATTTTCACTTTAGGACCAACATTATTGGATGCTCTCCGAATCAGGGTTATTTATAATAAGCAGGCCTATGCCTTTTTGGGTCCATTCTTCCTACATGTACCGCATCAGATCAAACTAACTTCCCCTGAGTGACAGCCATCGATCACGCACATAGTTGTATCGGAAATGCCATAAAGTTAGAAATGCTTTGATTGAAATATAACTATTAAATTTGAATAGCCAACGCTAGTAGATAGTAACAGTCTAAAAACACATTTTCTAATATTCACCCTTGACGTGGTTACTATACCTTACATGTAATAAGCATGAAAATGTTATGTTAATTAATCTCCATCATGATAAAGGACCTGAAGTCTCTTAGGTGATGTGTATACTTTCTTTGATTGCAATTATAGGAAAATCACCATACTAAAGCATTAAGTGTTTCTTACTTGAATCAGCAGTAAAAAGAATGTAAGACGAGTGTTGATATTCATTACAGTAGCGAGGTTGAATTCGTCTTAAAATGTCTAATTGAGTAAACTAAAAAACGATTGAAATGCCTAAATGTCAGCTTTTTCGGATAAATGTGTAATGTTAATAGCGCTATAGTGTGTGAAGTCCTCTGATCCTTGTGCCCTAAGGCGATAAGTGTGGATCGCAGGGTAAAACCAACTAAATAGCGCTTGGAGTTCGTCCAATAACAAAGGCATCAAATTACTTATTTTTCAACAGCGATAGACATAACGCGTTGGTGTGTTTTATATAATGTGTTTTAATCATAAGATAGTATTCACAGCTATTCCCATAACGTATATCTTTGCAACACATATTGCACTCTTAAAGTTTGTACAATAGGCAGAAATACAGCAACCTTAAGGTCATCGTGGGACTTTTACTAAACGTCTCTATAAGAAAACTATATATGTTAAAATGTGTGAACACTATCCCAAACTGAGCGTGCGCTTAGTCTCCGGAATGTTTATACCCTGAGAGCGCACTACCGGACAAGTGGTGGCGTTATTTAGGATGTTTTTTGTGAAATACTATTACATACAGTATAGAACGGTTTATAGAAACCTTGAGTTAAAACTTTGGGGGACGTTTATTCAGTAAGACGCTCGACGGTAATACATCAAAAGCGCCACTATGTAGAACGGCTCATGGTGCGAATTCGTCGATTCTACGTGTGGTCCTTGGAAACAAGAAAAAAACGTACGCTTGATTAAAAAACGAGAATATACTTTTAAAAGAACCGTTCATTGTCCCCAAAAACACACAGAATGGCAGTTTTCTAAATACCAAGTCCTGTCAAAAACGGACAGCAAGCGTAAAAAATCAGGCGAATGATCCCGCTCAAACTCAAGATCCAACGGGTGTATCTTATTTGGAGACGACTCTTTCTTCGTTTCCGTTGAAGTCTTTTGGATGGCTTGTTTTTTTGGAGTCGTTTTTTTTTTTCAGAATAAGCGTCTATGCTTCAAGACAACGATGTAGGGATGTTAAACATGACTAATAAGAAAGGATACGTAGTAACATATAGCTTAAGATAATCCCACTTCCAAATTTAGATCCCCTCCCCCGACTGTAGAGCCCATTAACTCTGAGCACTAATAAATAAAAACCAGGATTGGATCTGTTACCCCTTGTAATGTGTGCACTATAATTACGGAACTTATTCTTGAAGTCATTCCCAGAAGACCGCAAATGACCACAAAAACCACACATTAGACTATATTGTCCAAACAGCAAGATGAACTCGTTATTAAAGGCAGTCTAAACTTACTCGTAAATAGAATGAACAAGCAGGATTCTCTTAAGCGCCCCAAAATCCGCTCAAAAAACCGCATTATTTTAATTGAGTTTCGGCCCAGTATAAGATAGCCACTTTAAAAAAAAAAAACAATATTTTTAGAATGTCCACCCGAAAGAAGCAGAGGCAAGTCAACTTTTTTACAGCAAAAGACCAAAGCGTTTTTAAATTTCAAAGAACTAAACAAAACAGATCATAATTTTATATCATAAGTAAAAAAAAAAAGCAACGTAGATAAATCTTCAGGCCTTTTAAAGACCGCGCTGTCAAAATCCAATAAAAAAAAAACTACTATTTATTTTTGGTGTACATAACACAAGATAGCCCTAAGAAATATCGTACGATTTAGATATAGGCCGAATAATCCTTAAAAGAAAGCATACTGGGATGTCGCGCGCCGACTAGACTAGAACCGGAATTCCGTAGAAAAAATTTATTTATATTTTGTGGAATGCGATAACGTCATAAGGGAGCATAGCACATCTAACATAGGAAGAACCATACAGCGTCGAGCACCACAGTGACACATCCCCGCAAGTTAATCCCTTGAAAATACTCTACTGCACCTCCCATACTGCAAACAAGACCCTACTACTAACAGCATCTAGTCTCCTTCAAGTAACCAAGAATTAAAATAAAAAAACGTAAAATAATATGGTCGATCAGAAAAGCTATGGATCTCGTTCAAGGGTACAACCTATAAAAGCGGAGCGGCCAAAAAAGCACTAAGAACACAAAAAAAACAAATTATTTATAGTGCCAAAAAAAACGTTAATAAACAAAGCTGGTGGACTTACTCTTATATTAAGGGTGGCGTTCGCCAAAATCCTTAAAAAAAAAACCTTATTTTTGGCTTCAGAAAGCGAAAAAAACTTTATTGAGTGGGCCAAAAATCTGTAGAAGAAGAATTATTTTTAGTGCCAAAAAAAACCGTAAAAAAAAACTTATTCTTCTTGCCCAGAAAATCCGAAGAAAAACGTATTTTTGGCGTCAGGAAGCGAGATATGACGTTAAAATCGCCAACAGTCTGTAAAAAAAAATATTAAATATGAGTGCCAAAAAACAGTAAAAAAACGGATTCTTGTTCTGCGCCAAAACACACGTAAAAAAAAACCTTATATTTTGGCGTCAGAAGCGAGAAGACGTTTATTACAGCGCCAAAAATCTGTAAAAAAATGTATTTTTAGTGCAAAAAAACGTAAAAAAAAAAAAAAACGGATTCTTGCCTGCCATAAATCCTTTAATAAAAACGTAAATTTATTGCGTCAGAACGATATAACGTTATTAGCGCCAAAAATCTGTAAAAAAAATTATTTTAAGCCAAAGAAACGTAAAAAAAACGGATTCATGTGAGCCAAAAATCCGTAGAAAAAACGAATTTTTGCGTCATGGGGCGAGATAACTTTAATTATGCCAAATATGATTTTATGAAAAAGATTTTAGCAATTCATTACCAAAAATCTGTTAAAAAAAAAAACGGATTCTGATGGCCAAAATCTGTAAAACGTATTTTTAATCGAGAAAAAAATATGAATTTGTTTTTTTTTTGTTTTTTTTTTATTTCTTTTTTGATTGCGCAAAAAATCGTATTTTCAGCGTCAGTAAGCCGAGATAACTTATATTAGCTGCCAAAATATGTTATTAGAAAAGTATTAATTTAGCAACAAAATTACTGTAAAAAAAAGGAATCTAATCCAAAATCGTATAAAAAAATCTTTTATTTAGCGAAAAAAAACCAAAGCATTGATAATTTTATAACAAAAGTTACAGGACAAGTGAACCCTTACGGTAACACTTGTATGCAAATTTGATAAGGTTATAACCATATATTAACACCCACTATAGTTGGGACTCGCTAATAGAGTGGTCATCTGGGATGGTTATTCAATTTGAAAAAAATCGCGGCAAAAAACACGACAAAATAACGTCCAGACGCTATATCCAATAGACTCTGCACTAATTATCTGGCTCTGGCATTTTTAGAAAATGTTTGCAAAATACGACCATTGAAAAAAACGACGCAGAAAAAGAAGCTCAGTGTAACAGCAGGAGGGAGTATTAACATTAATCCTAAGGAGAGAATGAATTACAGTCTTATATACCCAAACCCGTTATTTTAGCAAAACAAAAACGCTGAAAAAACTGACGATATTGTCGGGTGCAAGTGTAAAGACAGAGCCTAATAAAAATCCATTTCAGCAGTCCCTACTGAACAGATTTTCTGCTGGAGGGTTTTTTTGCACAACTGGAGTTCCGAAACACTTCGGTTTTCAGGTAGAACATAAACATGTGGGTGCGAAGGGGGACAGCTTGAATCCGCAAACCATGGACATAAGCTGTCTCCCTACATGCAAAAAAAGACAGATTCCCACGGATACTTGGTCTTTGCCTTGGGAACACATCCATACAGTCTGAGAACTGTATGGCCGTGTTCACACGGCTTATTCACGGCGGATTTGTGAGCCGGATTGCCCTCGAAAGTCCGGCGTGAATAAGGGCCGGACGGGGGCGGTGCCGAGTCTGCGGGGGAGCACCCTCTGCCCCATAGACTGTCATTTATCTACTACGGCGCGTACCTCCAGTAAAGTAATGTGCATTACCTTATTCTTCTCCCCCGCGGCGATCGCGAGCGGGGAGGAGCGACGGAACTCCACTGTTCTCTATGAGAGCAGTGGATTACCGTAATGACTACGTCCGACGGATTGGCTCCGAGTTGTCAGCGCAAATCCGGCGTCGGAGTGACTGGCGCCAATCTGCGGACAAAATAAGCCGTGTGAACGGAGGCCTATCATGAGTCAAGTTAGCTTTGTTTATATACAGCCTCCTATGAATACAGCTGTTTACAAACAACCCTGAAATATTCCCAATCTCCTCAGAGTCAGGGATTTTAATGGTTTAACTTTTACTGCTACATATAATGGATCATCATTTTAAAATTCCTGTAAGAATCCCAGTAGAATTATCTTTCTAGAGACGCTATAAATCAAATAGGATTTTTTGCATGGATATTCATAAAAGGACAATGGCGATATTAAAAAACTAAATAGTAATTCAAAATAATATATAATTATAAATAATTATTTTAAAAAACATGTATTGTCATTCTATACAAAAAGAATAATAAAAATTATGTTGTCTCGTGATCTGTTCCACATCCCAAAGAGCCAGAGATTTATATCAATAATATTATTTTATATATATTTAATATTTATATTTAAGTATATATTTTAATTTTATATTATTACTGAGAAATGAACTAAGAAATAATTTACAGATACCACTTCACTACAACTTTGGGGTTCATGGACATTAGATCTCTGTCAGAAGATATCCAATTTAAAGGAACCTGCACATAGTTATATGACCCCCCATTGCTGAGGACAGCTAACAAGGCTAGTGTAAGACATGCTTGGTTTCCATCTGCTGTAGTCTCTTATCTTCCATGTAAGAGGCTGTAGTATATTAGACAATTACCCCTCAATCTTATTCACATCGGCAAAGGCAGGTGTAGAGCCTCCCCGCCCACCTAAAGATAGTACAGCCCCTCCCGACCGCCCACCAAAGCCTATCCCCGCCCACTGACCATTTTTAGTCACATTTTCTACCTATTCAAAGTAATAGTTTTATCAGCCTGAGGAGTGCGTGTGGCCTAGCTCACATGAGGGCGGCGTTTTGGAAAAAACTGACTCCTTTGAATTACTCTTCCCTGTCAATGATTTGAGCAATCAAATAACACGAAAACGCCAGCCATCTTAGCAGAATAAGTTGGACACAATGCACGGAGAAACTATCAAAAAAAGGTTTTCCCCCCCCCCCCTGACACCTGCTTTTGCTTTGCCCTTCAAGGGGGCATAATCTATGAGACAGGTTTCCCTTTTAAGATATTCAGCATGACTTTATGCTGTCTTCTTTCTTAAAACAAGCTTTATCCACCTCCACTTTATCGTAGTTCTCCACTTTCCATCCTCTCTCAGCATCAAATACTGAAAACATTCACAGAAGGGATGGAATACGTGTAGACCACAGCCTGATCTAACATTTAGAAACCTTGCGTTATTGGGAAATACACAAAAAATTATATTATTTAAAAATGAATCATTACAAATTCCAACAATATTTGCCCAACCATAAGTATCAACCTCCTAGGTTTGTTCAATTCCTTATTAATAACCATACCTTTCATATACAAAACAATGCGGTGAGAGGTGTCCGAATTTTTTGACTGCTATGAGGATCCAGGGTGCTAAGACAACTACTGATATGCGAAACAAATATGCCGAAGTCATCCACACGGTCCTTAGGATCAATAGAAGGTTTGCATTGTTAGGGGACTCGTCAAACTCTGTGAGTTTTGGTACATCAGTTAACCAGGTTTAGGTACCTGCCTCTCTAAGAAAAGCTAAGGCAGTAAGACTGGCGAGAGGCAGTACACCTCGGACAGCTGACCTCTTCCATCAATGTTGGTATCAGCAATTTTTTTTTGTTCCCATAAGATCAGGTAATCATCCATGATAGCAGAATAGATACGTGTATATAACTCTCTCCGCTATATAACCTGCCTCTCTGCTGCAAACCAGAACACCAGACATTAAACATATTGTGCCTTTTAAGAGGGAGTCATGAATGTGTAATTTGATGATGACCTTACAATGATTTTTAGGAAATGAAATAAAACAATATGGTGTTTTTTACCAAAATATATTATCCCCATTATGTAGCAAAAAAAAATGAATGGTAATTCCCGCATCTGGCATTATCTTCCCAGCCAGCTTCGTGCTTGCACTATCCTAGTTAAGCTTGTGGGTGTGTTTTTTCACTACTGCATGGCCAGCTGTGAGTCTGCGTGTAGAGGGACATTTTGTGATGAAGGTGTCTTAACAACAGGGTACAAGGCACAGAGCCCTGAAGGGTTTACACGTTTTACATAGGAAAGATAAACAAGCTCCTGTGCTGCTGGTATAGACACAGCAAAAGGACGTCACCATTCCTGGCAAGGATTAGGTGCACTGAAAGACTGGTCAGTAACTAGAGAATGCTTGTGTACTCAAGTAGGAGATAAGGAGAACTTCTCTATTCTGTTGAAATTAATCAAAAGTAGAAGAGCAAAGTATTTGGTAATAAATTTTACATTTGCCTACATTTATTGCCTACATTCTAATCAATGTGGTGAGTAACAACCCTTTAAAACCTGAACCAATACATGTTGATGGTGTGTTAGCAGAAAATCTGTTGGTTCATTGAGCATGGACTCCCAATATACAATAAATGAGATTTGTTGTTAATTTACAAGGGTAAAACGTTAGTTTTAAAGAATGAAACAATGCAACTAAAATAGTTCTCTCCCAGCCAGGCTTCATCGCTTAGCACATCCTGGTTAAGCTATTAGTTGGTTCTACACAGTGGCCTGCTGAGGTCCTGTTTAAAGGGACATTTGAACAATTCTACATAAGCACTGAAGAGTACCGTTTTAGACAGTAGGAAAGAATAAACAAAGCCTCCTGTGCTGCTGTAAGACGCGAGCAAGAAGTGACGTCACCATCCTGGCAAGGGACTAGAGCAGAAAGAGCTGGTCAGTTAGCTATAGAACTTGTGTACACAAGTAGGAGATAAGAACTATCTCTAACTTGAAATTAATCAAAATTTAGAAAGCAAAAGTATTTGGGTAATATTTTTTTAATTTTACATTTGCTCTACATTCCGTAATCAATGTGATGTGGTGAGAACAATATCCTTTAAAGACTGACCAATACATGTTTTGATGAGGGTTAAAGTCAGAAATTCTGTTGGTTCTGTGCAATGGACACCTCAATATACAATGAGATTTTGTCATTCATTTACACAGGGTAAAGCGATTCTTTAAAGAATGAAACAATGCAACGAATAATACACTTCTCCAACAGCCTTATGAGATTGCGAGCTTGAGCTGTTGCCCATAGTTTATTAATGGTGAACGTACCACCCCACGTGCGCCTGCAATGAGTAGTAATCGGATGTAACTGTGCATTAGAGAATGTATGTAAATGTGCAAAGTCTTATTTACCCTCTCAGTGGCGCCCTACAATTTGAAGGCTGGAACTCCTTTATTACCGCTGGCCATACACATGGTCTTTCTTTCTGTTCTTATCTCCAAAGAAAGCAGTTCTGGATGTTTTTCTGCTGATTCAGTTAAACAAGTATGAAGGAACAAGTTGTTCAGTGACATCAGAGATGGAAAAAGAAGATGCTAGTCAAATTCTTCGTTCATTTCACACAGAACTGATTTGTCCAGCCCTTTGTATGCTTATTGATTAGATGTCATTTAAACAGCGTATTTTTTTTTTCATTCTAGTCTTCATCATAACATTTTCCTTCTTATTCTGAAATGAGCTTGGTATAATGAAGATTATTTCTATGGAATCATGGCTAAAGAAAAATTAAGAGTGTCTAAGGGATTAGGTAGCAGGGGTGGTCGTCTCCCTGGGTAATGGGCGCATTTCAGCGGCACAGAAGTCCCAGCGAAAAAGTCAAGTTCGTTAAAACTGACCGCAGTGCCAGTTTTTATTTCAGCATGTGGTACATAAAACAAAACAAATCCTATGCCTGGTCCGCCTCTAACAAAACATCATGACTCCTCTGTCCCAGTGCCACCGGCCTAACACCATTCACAATAGCATGACCAGTATCACTGAGTGCCACAGGTAAAGTGGCGTCTCCACAGGTGGGCTCTTGGCAGATAACCTGTCCCAGGCTGAGAGAGTGTCTGTGTCCTGCAAGCTCTGGCCTTTTATGAGGCGAACACATCTAAGGGATAGATAAGAGACACGCACGCCCAGAGCCCGGAACTAGTCCAGGTGGAGTGGGGCCCACCTTTCGGCTTTCCACCACTCCATCAAACCACCCTTGCAAAATAAGGTTTTCCTAAACTCCTACACCTATTGAGATCTTTGTTAGATCTCTGACACTTCTTCTACTTGGCTTGCTTGCCTACCTGGCAGAGATAGAGGTAAATCTTAGATTGCAGATATATACTCCCTCCAGGACCAGTCAGACCCTCCCTGGTCCCCACAGAGGACAGGTGGAGTAATAGAGTGTTTTGTTGCTTCGGAGCGGGAACAATTGCTGTTCAATACTCACATGCTCCAGCAACTACATTCCAGAAGAAACAAAGCAAGCAGCTACCAATGATTACGATAGTCTGCCGATGAAACTCAGAAAATCAACAGCACCAAGGGCGATCATGTATGGATTTTAGGTGTTATAGATAATATAGAGCCAACATTTTTCTCTATAGCAAGTAAACAATAGAGTGCATGATATGGGCGCGTCTGAGCTCTACTGCGAGGGTCCATAAATCAGGTGTGCATCTCTCCTAAGCACATAACACGACGTAAAAAATGTCCCCCGGCCAGGTAAACCACTTATGAAAGTGGGTCTTACAGTTGTTGCCAAGCAGTAAAGCCTGGACAATGTGCCGCGGTATGCGAAGCATAAAACTCATAGCTCTCACGTAGTTTCTCAGCGTCGCGCCCCCACCATAGTTTCAACGCTCACGCGCCCATCCGTAAAATCGAGTGGTGCATTACAAATTGCCGCGGTCGCTTTGGTAATTCGCCTCGTATTGGCGTACGAGTCATTTTTAAACTATATGCGGAACTAGGCTGGTAGCTAGAGAATCGGGCTAAAAAAGAACAGACCATTATTGCCCCGTCATAGACGTATACATGTACGAGCCGCCCCTAAACTGTGTTCAGTTTCTTTGCAGTGCAACCATAGAAGAATGCAGTAATACACAGCACCTTTTTAAAATAAATGTTAGCAATTGTCAAATGCAAGAAAGGCTCTTTGAAGCAGTTTCTTGCTTTCCGTACAAGGGGCAATCTGTTATAAACATCTATTTTCATTCTCTACTCGTACAAATGTGACACGAGTTAAACCTTATGCACAGCAGTCTTAACAATCTTGCATCTTTCCCCTCATCTTATCTTCGGGTTGTAATCACATGATGGAATGATCCTAGAGTAAAATTGGGGGTTTTTTTGTAAGATTTTTCATTATCACTATCCAATATTTTTGGAAAAGGACTAAGTTTCTGCAGATTATCTACTTAGGTCACTAGATCTAATGATAATCTGACACTTCCTTTTCTGCAGAGAAAATTTTTCTGCAGTCTCCTCATTATGAGAACAAGCAGTGTTACACTGAATACAGAGTGACAGCCAATGTGATATAGATAAAATAAAACGCAGGATCGACCAGTTCACAATGAGGATCAATATGTTAACAATAGTCACAGCCTCAACCTCTTTCACTCCCTGCCATGCACACGGACTTCTCCTATGCCCACAGAGCCTAGCCTAGAAACTGTCCCTATATGATGTCCGATGGGTCTGTCTCTTCTGTTTACTTAGGCTCCTATGCCCATATGATTTTCCCTGAGCTGTAAAAGCATAACTCTGAAATGTCTGTTTTAAAACAGCTCAGCCAAGAAGGCTTCCCCTATAATCCTATACAGAAAACAAAATTAAAAAATATACAATCAGAAAATGAAAACGGCTAAGAAAACTGATTGTGTTCTTGTTTTAATTAGTAAAACAAAATAGATTTGTTTTAACGTCTATGGTTTAAGACATTCAGCGAGGATTGGGAAACAGTTGGCTAAGAACTCAAAGACAATGCTGATGTTCTAATTCAAAGTTCTATATTTTTGCTTCTTAAACATCTAAAGTAAGTGCCATAATATTGAAATCACTTGAACTCATCAGAGATATATACAGCCTATGCTAAATTTTTTTCGTGAGAAAAAAACGTTTTTATGTTTTGTGATGTTTTCGTTACCCCTATATTGTAGCGATTAACTGCATTTAATATTTTGTAGGTTTCAGAGTGAAATATTCTTAAAGCTTTTTGCTAGCTCGTTTTTGACAAGTTTGTTTGGTTTTTTGCATTCTGGTTAGCATCATCTGTGCACCAGATAGAATCCAATAACCTGATGTAGGAAATACAGGCATCCCCACTTAAACCGTTCCCAAATTACATCTGCCCTATTAAAAAAGGGGGCTTATGAGGCATTGGCACTTGTAGTTTATCCATGTTCCACGCAATATACGGGGAACAACAATTCCCTTTAGGACAACACAGTGAGGTGAAAATGAGGTTCAATCTTCTTAAAGGGACACAGACAGATAGAAATTCTAAAAGGGCTTCCTTACAATCCAAAACTAAAAAAAAAATTTCCTTTTTGTGCTGGATTACATTTAAAAATATACCTTTTCTGACTTAGATAAAAAATTCAATTTAAAAAAGGGTTTTTCCATACAAGGATTGCTTTTTAGTAAAAGTCTTGAAAAAAAAAACAAGTCACTTTGAATTTTGCCCATTAACAGTGCCCTTCTATCTGAGATATCCCTTTTATATGTGCTGCATAGCTCCTCAGTCGCTTTAGCTACAGCCCGTTCAATCTCCCCTGATGGTCCCGGGTGGCTGTAAAAGTCTGACCTGGTTTCTACTCAGCCTAGGGAAGCCAGTAAACACCCCCAGAATTCAAAATAAATGAAAAAACGGGAGAGAAAAAGATGAATAAATGTAGTAGACAACCCCTTTAAGAAAAAAACCCTACAGTCCCTTCCCGTTCGAAACCCCAGGGACTGTCTGTTGTACTCCCCCTTTTTTTAAAGGGGAACCGGCAACAGGTTTATGTTCTTTCTGGTGGCAAAATTGTCTTCTCTTTCCAGTAACAACCAATAAAATTTACAAACAACTCAACATTTTATCTGTATATAAAATGTAAATTGGTTCTCAAATGTGATAGTACAATTTAATGAACCTTTGCTAGTATTAGTTATAGCCACTTATTAATTTAATGTCCTATGATGATAAGTTATTGCAGGGCGACACCTTAACTTATTCAGTCTGTAGAGGTATAATGAGCAGATCATCTGTAGGATTTATAGCCCTGTCTGGTATCTTATTATGGAATTGCTTAGCTTGACTTTGCATTATCGCTCATCTCCCAAAGGCCTTGCACATTTTAAGTCTTACCGTTTAACATAACAAATTATTGTTTTTTGTTTTTTTTTCAATATTATTTTTTCCTTGGTGCATCTTGTTTAAAATTGGTATCACTGGAGTGGCTTCTACATCTATGTGGAAAGAGATGTCCTGCAGAATGGATAAAGATGGGTGTACATTGGGCCCGTTTAGAGATCCCTTGGTTCTGGAGTAACATTTTGGGTTTCATTTTTTCACTATAGTAAGACTAAGGCATGTATGGAAAAAAGGAAATATCACACCTGAAATCTATAAAAGAAAAAAAAACTGTATGTCCCTACAAGTTTTACCCAGATTCCAAGACTGAAGGAATCCTCACACTCAACATGACTGTCTATATACATGTGTCACTTTATGTGGGAATAACTTTTTGATACTTTTATCTATCCATGTGAATCAGAGTTTGGTTTCTTGTGACACATTGTGGTTTAAGATAGTAAGAAATTTTTGTCCCTACAAAGAAGAAAATCAAAATATCGTCAAAATTTGGAAAAATGTGCCATTTTCAAAGTCCAAAAATTTCTGTATGTACGACAGACAGTTATTCCACACAAAATATTATACTGCATCTACCATATGTCTATTGTAGGTGGATCATTTGTTAAATGTCCCTTTTATTTTTTTTTGGGCATTTGGGGGCTTAGAGAGTTAGTTGAATTTTTCCATTTTCAAGAAAATTTTTCAACATTTTTTTTTTAGGCACCATCCCGCTTTTATTGCCGTATGTTTTGAGCCCCATAAATGTTCCATTAGAAATTACACCCTTAAAGTTTCAAAAAACTTTAGGAAGTTTTTTAACCCCTTGGTTTTCCACAAAATTAAAGCAAAATGGAGGGAAAAATTTTAAAATTTCAACCTTTTTTTTTGCAAATTTTTAAAAATTTTTGCATTTTCAAAGCACGGTGATGTGACCAGAGAAATGCAATAAACATTGATTTCCCCCAATTTTACGAAAAATATTCCTTTTTCCCCCGGAAAAGACATGGTCTTTTTTTTTTTTTTTTTAATGCATTTCAGAGTTTGCTGTTTATGTTTAAAGTTTGTGAGGGAAATTCACTACATTTGATTAATATTTGTTTGATTTTTTGTTCAAAAATAAATGGGAAATTTTGTTCGTAAAAAAAATAAAAAAACCCCCAAAAAAAAGTTTTTAAAGTTTAAACTTTAGGAGAAAAAATTAAATTATAAAGAAATTTTATTTTGGGAGGAAACGGGGGTAAATGGGGAAACCTAGTGCATTATTTGGTCTAACCACAACTTCAGTTTCATGAGGACCCCAACCCGGGGATTTTTTGGGTTCCATTTTCTTTTTAAAAATTTTTTTAAAGGCCATACCGGTTTGTTTTACACCCAAAGGTACAAAAAACTTAAAAATATCTCAAAAAAGGGACCTCATACTGGAAACTACACACATTAAGGAAAATTTTTCTAAGGGTGCTTGGAAATATCGGCCTCACGGGTTTTTCAAAAGGGTTTTTTTTTAGCTTTAAAACCCTTAAAAAAATAAATTTTTTTTTTTTTTTTCCACCCAAAAACTAAAAAAAGGGGTACTTTTTTTTTTAAAATTCTTTTTTGGGGGGAAATTTGGGCCCATTGAAAAGGGGAAAAGGGCAGGGGGTATGTGGTTTTTATTTTTTTTTTTGGGGTTTTATTTTTTTTTTGTACTTTGTTCACGCGGCGTATTGCAGGCATATAATGCCGCATACTGTGCGCGCTGCTATACACCTGCTACTTCCAGTACGTAGTTCTGAAGCGCTCCCATATACTGCAAGGGAAGAAATTTCGGGATTTTGCGGGGCATTCTTTCGGGGTATAGTAAATTTTCCCCCAAACCCGTGTGAAAAATTAAATTTCCCCCAAAAACCCAAATAACTTTGGGCCTAAACCCTTTCAGCAACAACTGCAATCAAAACGTTTTTCGAAACTGCCAATAAGTCTTTTACATTACTCTGGAGGAATTTTAGCCACTTTGCAGAATTGTTCACCCACATTGAAGGGTTTCTGAGCACAAACTGCTTTTTTAAGGTCATGTCATATCATCTCAATTAGATTAAAGTTAGAACTTTGACTAGGCTACTGCAAAGTCTTCATTTTGTTTTTCTTAAGCCATTCAGAGGTGGACTTGTTGGTGTGTTTGGGATCATTGTTCTGCTTCATAACCCAAGTGTGTTTCAACTTGAGGTCATGAACAGATGGCCTGACACTCTCCTTCAGGATTTGTTGGTAGACAGCAGAATTCATGGTTCCATTTATCACAGCAAGTCTTCCAGGTCCTGAGGCAGCAAAACAGCCCCATACCATCACACTACCACCAGCATGTTTTACTGTTGGTATGATGCTCCTTTTCTGAAATGCTGTTTGCTTCTATGCCAGATATAATGGTACTTAAACCTTACAAAAAGTTCATCTTTTGTCAGTCCACAGAATCTTCTCCCAAAAGTCTTGAGGATCATCAAAATGTTTTCTGGCAAAACTGAGATGCCTTTATGTTTTTTTTTTTGCTCAGCAGTGGAGCTCTGCCATTCATGCCAATTTTTCATAGTGTCTTTATTATGGTGGAGTCATGAACACTATCCTTAACTGAGGCAAGTGAGACCTGCAGTTCTTTGGATGTTGTTGTGGGGTTTTTTGTGACCTCTTGGTTGAGTCGTCACTGCACTCTTGGGGTAATTCTGGACGGACGGCCACTCATAGGGAGGTTCACCACAGTTTCATGTTTTCTCCATTTTTGGATAATGGATCTCACTGTGGTTCTCTTGAATCCCAAAGCTTTAGGTATGTTCCTGCATTTCTTTGGATCTCCCCATGATGTCTAGCTTCTGAGGATCTTTTGGTCCTCTTCACTTTGTCAGGCAGGTCCTATTTAAGTGCTTTCTTGCTTGAGAACAGGTGTGGCAGTAATCAAGCCTGGGTCTAGGGAAATTGAACCCAGCTTCCCAAAGATGTGAGAAAACACAGTTAATTACTTTTTCCCACAGGGCCGTGTAGGTTTTGATTGCTTTTTCCCTTAATAATAAAGACCTTCATTTAAAAACTGCATTTTATGTTTGCTTGTCTAATATTTCAATTTGTTTGGTGATCTGAAACATTTAAGTGTGAGAAACATCAAAAATATTAAGAAATCAGGAAGGGTGCAAATACTTTTTCACATCACTATATTTGAAGTCGTTTCAGAGATACCTAGTAAGGTAGTCATAATCCTGCACTGTACTGATGAGGGGCAAGAACCCTGAACCAGCTGTCTGCGGATAGGTGACTATTATAGAGAAATTTCCACTCTAGAACAGCCTGTAGTACAGATTCTGTTAACAGCCTAGATTCAACGAATGGTTCTGCAAACACAGAAATATTGAACGGCAGCATTCTTGCACTGTACTGTTGCAGCACATTTTCAGCTAAAGGGAACAATTCTAAAGTGGTTGCAAAATTAGATATTCACTTTTGTGTTTATTTGTAAGCGTTTTTTAAATACTGAGTATACAATGTACCTTCTAAAGGTAGGAAACTTGAAGGAAGCACCATGTTCTTTTCCTTCATTTCCGTCTGCTGGTAATACATTTAATAACAACAGAAAGTTCATCTTCCATTGGATTTTAACATAATCTGCACTGTGAATCTGCCTCTGGTTTTAGATGAAATATTCTCAGGTTTAACTCATGCTCAGTCCTTTGAGAGGTCTGATGCAGTCTGTCAGAAAGTACATTGTTACTGCTGAGATTTGGCGTGCTTATATTTCTAGGTCATTAACGACTTCAGTCTCTCACTAGAGATATTCAGGCCATTATTCCAAGGTCTGTGTGAGTTAATAAATGTACTTGAATTTCCCATTTACTCTTCAGAGAAGGTCTCTTAAGTTTTAGGGATGATCAGATTTCTGTATTTGTGCAGTTCCTCTCTACAGCCAGTTGGTAGCATTCAATGCACAAGATACAGCCTAAAAGTGCTTATTTCTCTAGTCATTTATTATCATTTACCTAATAAGCATCTCCTCATTTTCAGTGCACTCCTAATTAACTTTGGCCTTTTATTCCATTAGTCAGCTCATGAATTCCATGTCTGTTTCTACGGTGTGATTCACAGTGCAGATATAACATGCATTAATTGTTCATTTACTGCAGTGTATCCCACCCAGGGTCCTCCTGATGGTATTATTCCAAAAAAATAATATGCCATATATCAGTTTGCTATACCTCTCTTCCAAGATTAATATTAGTCTGCAAACTTGAAAATTCTGTCATTGTGAGGTATAATCCTGCATGCTACATCATGTCCTAGACACATAGCTATGAGTGCATATATACAAATATATATGCATACATTCAAACATACATTATATACTTTTACCTGCATAAAATTTATACATTTACACACATACACACATTTAATTTCATTCCCACCACTCCCTCTCTACATCTGATGTTTCTTGTATTTGATACAATCAGTCATCTGTTGATGATAGTTGAGCCATGTCCTATGTACTGTTCATATTCCAACAGTAGATGGCAGAACACATTCGATGCCTGTTCCCTAGATTTCTGTATTACTCTAATTGCTGATAAAATGTGATCTGATTGTCATCTAAGTCAGCGCACAATCTAACTAAACTGATAACATACAAACTGTTGAGCTGTTCACGTCTTGAATTGAGCACAATGAGTAAACATCCACAGTGCACGGAGAAAAAGTAGTTAAATCTCTCAACTGAGAAGTTTTTTAGATCCAATTTAGCCCTCTTCAGGTCATGCCACTGCATCATGATAGAGTTAAGGTCAGGACATGGCCATTACAAAACACAAATCTTCTTCCTTAAAGGGGTTGTCTCGCTACAAAGAATAGCTTTCAAATTGTAGGGAACACAAAATAAAGACATTTTCCAAATATATTGCATTGTTCCTCTGTTTTCCCTAAAGAGATACAAGTGAATTTATTACCTCAGGGGCTATTTCAGTTCCCTCAGTAAGGGACCTGTAAACAAATCTCCTGGGGCTGTTTGTTCAATGAGATAACAGAGAGTGAGTCATCACACAGGTCAGCAGTGTCAGTCAGTGTCCTGTGCTGCCAGACAGTAAAAAAGCTTGATTTATCTCAAGTAACAGCTCTGTAATTAGGGCTTTTGTTTGGGGGATCAGATAAGAAGTCCTTCCAGTAGTTTGAGAAGCTAATCTAATCTAATTAGCATCTGAAAGCACAACATAGCTGTACAAGCATGGAGCTTATGCAAATTAGTATGAACCAGGAAGTGACAGAGAATTTCTTTCATGCATTCTTTGAAACCCTGTGGGGAGACAACTCCATTAACGATGTGTTAAGTGATTACTTTGGGTCATTGTGCTTTTGGGTCATTGTCTTGTTGTCCCACCCAACATCTCTTCAGCTTGAGGCCATGGATTGTGACTATTGCATTATACACAAAAAGTATTTCCAGCAGCATAATTTCTCAAGATTTATGAAGAATGAGTGCACGCCCCACAGACCAGGATCAAGGTCGAAAATCTATGCAAAAAAATGAAGAAAGGCAACACTTCAAAAAGAAATGTGACTTTATTGCTTTTGTTGGGCCAAAAAAGTCACATTTCTTTTTGAAGTGCTGCCTTTCTTCATTTTTTTTGTGACCATTACATTGTCCATGTTACAATGTTTTTATACACCTTAGAATTCATTGTTCTTTCCGTGAACAAAAGGCATCCAGGCCCTGAGGCAGTAAAGCAGCCACATACCATTATGCTGCCTCCGCCATGCTTCAATTTTGGGATGAGGTCTTGGTGTTGATGTGCAGTTTATTTTCCCTGAGCATATCACTTTGTTCTAAAATATTTTATTTCATCTGTTCATACTATATCTATGGAACAACCAGGTAGTCTTGGGGAATCTTGAGATGGGCCACAATAATTTTGGACAACAACAGCTTTCACAGCGTTGTCCTTCCAAAAACACCATTCTTGTTAGTTATTTGTTCAGTACATTTCTTTCAAATAGTGGACACATGAAGAAAGGTTTTTGCAGTTAGAGAGAAGTGATGTCAATAGAACGCACACTGCAAGGGATAGTAGCAACTGCGCTGAATTTTCTCCATTGCTAACCAAGTTATTTGACTATGGATCGTTGTACACTAAGGTCTTTGACAATGCTTTTGTAGTCTTTTACAGCTTCATGACATATTTTGTGTGGCCTTTTGACAGTTGTTTGCATTGAGGTATGGTTCACAGTAACCAATCTTTCTCAAGAAAAAAAGATTCGTCAGTAATGATGCTTCGTATGCTTTTATATATTGTTTTTTATATTGCATTTGTACTGTATATTGCACCTGTGGAACCCTCACTTAAAATCTCCTATTTAAATGAAACACTTTTTACTAATTATCTCTTTAAAAAGTAATTACTACGGAGAGCCACTTATTTTTTTCTCTCTGCACTGTGTACGTTTACTCAGTGTACTTTACAATAGGTATAAACAGTAAATCTGTCACGGGGGCTGGCGCGGGTGCCGTCGCCCCCCGCGGCCGCCCCCCTGCCCACAGGGGGTCCGCCGGCTCCCCGCGACCATCCCCCTGCGGCCCGGGCCCGGGCGCCGGCTCACTTAGCCGCCTACCCTCCTGTGCCCGCTGCTCCTGCCTGTCCCGGCCGCCGCACGCGTACCCGCTGCTTAGGGCACGCGTGCGACGGCTGGTCTGAATCTAAAGGGTCAGTGCACCAGTAATTAGTCTATTGCCGGCCGCTGGTCGGATATAAGGAGTACGCCCCCAGCACTGCCAGATTGTTGGTGTGCGTTAGAGAGTCTAGAGTGTATTGGAGTTCCGTATTGATTACCCGTGTTCCAGTCCGTTCCGCCACGTTTCCTGACCTTGCCTGTTTGCCGCCTGCCATGACCGTCTGCCCGTCTCTGACCACGAATCTCTGCCGCCTGCCCTGACCTTCTGCCTGTCCCCGACTACGTCTCTGGATTACGATTCTGTACCACGCATTACCCCGGCCGCCATCACAAGCAAGTCACGTCAGGGGTAGCGACCTGGTAGCCTCGTGCCGCAGCAAGTCCATCCCGCTTTGCGGCGGCTCTGGTGAATACCAGGGGCTACTTAGACTCCGCTCCCTGGCGTGGCTTAACAATCATCGCTTGCGGTGGTCCAGCTAATCCACCAAACCCGTTACAAAATCTCTGTGTGTTAATAGTTAGATTGTGTTTGTCTGTAATTGTGACTTAGATAAGTCAGACCACATTTTATTTGTAATCAATGATGAAATATAGATAATTTAAAATAGTTTACTTACTATCTTTGTACTAGAGTCATAGATACAGCAGATAGATTTGAGAAAATTTGATGGAGGAAAAGACATTTAAATGGACAGACAGATGGACAGATAGACTAAAGGGTGGATGGATGGAGAGTTGAGAAAACAATTCTGTATTAGGGTATGTTTTAACACGATGTATTGCGGCGTGTACAATACGCGCCGTAATACATTGTGTGTTCTGGGAGCTCGTGCTGATCTCCTGAGGCGCGGGGGGGCAGCAGCCCTCTGGCCCCATAGAGATGCATTACTTATGCGCCGCAAATAAATGACATGACACTTATCTTCCCACGCGTACAATATGATAGTATCGTCCGTATTGTACGTGCGGGGGGATGAGGCGTAATTCATAGTTCTCTATGAGAGCTATGAATTACCGTAATTGCAGTGTGCATCTCGCCGCGTATTAAGCGCAAATACGCGGCGAAATGCGCGCCACAATTACACCGTGTGAACATACCCTTATACTTACTGATTGCTACTTCCCTTAAAACTGAAACTAAGGCTACATAGCACCCATACTCGCTTCTTCCTTCACCTCCGGTCCAGCTCTGCACTCTCCTCTTGCTATGAGTAAGGGGTAGCTTGGTCTCCCCGAAACGCGTCAGCTTTCTTATGCCGCTGTGACATGCCATGCTATTTTTAAACGGATTGCCAATAAAGAATGGATCTTTTAAGAATTTAACTAAGAAGTGCTGGATCGTTTTCTACTTCTGCACTCTCCTCACTCTACGTCGGGCTTCTGTGTACTTCTTTCTTCTTCCGAATGGAAAGGTCGTTGCTGCGACTGCCTGACTTCACCATGCGGACAGCTCACAGCCTAGACCCTTGGGCTGGTATTGCAACTTAGCACTGGTCTCTTGAATGAGGATGAGATGCAATACCATACACCAATATCTTAAACACATGAGTGGTGTATAGAAAAAACAAAACAGACCCTTTAGGTGCTTTCACACATAGCATTTTTTACGTGTTTTTGTTGTGTTTGTTTTTTTTTTGCAGAAATGCACCGCATTAATTTCTGTGTATTCATGCAAAAAATGCATAAAAGCGCACCAAGAAAATGCTCCGTGTAAAAGCACCCTTATTTTGGGCCTGGAAAACCCCCTTAGCCCAGCACATTAAACTCATTCTCTTTATCAGGAATAATAGAGGCAGCAGATAAAATTCAATTAAGTGCTAAAATAATTAGCAATATTTTTATACACTTGAGATTTATATTACTGTTATTTGTCTTTCTTTACATATTTTCCATCTTAATTAGACCTATTTCATGGTTTGAGTTTCACAGATGTTCTCCACTGAACACCTGTCCTCTAAAATGATGAGTATAATTACTTTGTGGTATGATATCTTTTATCTTTCTTAGAGGATTTAGATTTTTTTTTTTGTTTCAACAGATCAACCATGAAATATGATATTTCTTGTTCTACTGAATTCACATGTGATTTTTTTTGACACCTAAAATATACATTTTGGGCTGATGGTGCATACTTTTCTCATTTTAAGCAATACATACCATGTTAAAAAGCTGAGGTTCATGTCACCTTGTATTGCATAAAGTTGTGTTTTTAATGTGGAATATTAAAATGGAGAGTCAATAGGGTTTCTAAAAAAAAATGCACTCATTTATGCATGTATTTTGGTATTTTGACACATAATTTGCATGTGCATAGAAAAAGTGCGCTTGTGAATTGAGCCATATAAACCGAAATACCAGACGTATGGTAATATGTGTGGTAGACTTTTAGGGGCTGACATTTGTGTCCAGAATCATGAGGAACTAATGAAAAGTTTAAATAATTACTCTGTAGTGCCCTATCAATATGCCCTCAACCTCCATGGTGGGAATACCCATTTCATTAACTTAAACTAAATTGCACTACCCCATCCCTGTTTGTGCACTATGCCCCTGCATGTCTAATTGTTGGGTTAGCAGATACATTGCCATGTGCTCCTAGCCACAGTTAAACTGATCTGGTTGCAGCTCTCCTGCTCCCCACTGCAGGGTTGTCTGGTTGTCACAGCAAGTCGTGCACCTTTCTGACATCATCAGCCTATTTAGATAAGACCTTGGCCATGTCTACTCAACTGAAGATCGAGGTACATCCTTTTCTGATTCTTTCCTGGTTATTGTTCATTTTCTATATTGATTCTGTTCATGACTCTGATTCTGCATTCAACTTTGGCCTTGTCACCATATTGCACTTTTGTCTTGGATTTGTCACCTGCCTCCTATGGTTCAACTGGTTATTTCCTCCTGGCCTGACTTCAGACTTCTGTCTCATCTTTTAGCTTGTCTCTTTGTGCTTTTTACAGCACTGATAACCTGTGGCTATCTTTCAGATTTTGATACTAGTTCTTAAGTCATAAAATTTGCCCATATATTTAAAGGTGTTGTCCAGTAGAAAAAAATTCTCTTGTAAAGTTGGTCACCTTTGTAATATACTTTTATTGTGGGCTTCCTATAGTTCTGCATCAGCTGTTTGATGACAGGAAGCTCTGTGTTTAAGCTCATGGGACCATGTGACTAAAGGGTTTGGCATTTTCCAGGGCAAACTTTGAAGCCACCTCCCTTTGGTCCCGGCTTCCAAAGCTTTCAACATAAGGGGAAAACAGGGGGCATGGACTGAGGCTGAAGTTGGGAAGAAGGAAAACAGACAAAGCACAGCAAAGATTGCTTGGGCTTGTGGTTTTAAAGCGCAAAAGGAAACGGCTCCCGAACAGGAAATGCTGATGCTTGGCTGCAAAGAGGGAAGGCTACAGTACATAGAGTACAAGAAATACACAAAGTAGGTCAGAAGACATCACATTTTGCTGGATAATGCCTTTAATCTAAAGGGAGTGTGGAAATCCATTCCAAATTTGTAGTGTTGATTGATTTCATCGAGATTGCCAAAAATTGAGATCGAGTAGATTTTTGATTTTTAGAAAATAATTTACATTTTTCGATATGATCGATATTTCCCATTAAAGTCCATGCAAAGTAAAAATGTTGCGACGCGTCAAATGCGATTTTTTTTAACCCAATTTTACCAGGGAAAATCGAAAAGATCGAGAAACCTGTAAAAATCGATTCGATTTCAATTTTTGGAAAATCGATCATCAAATTTGGAGGCAATATCTTGCCAATAGCCAAAAAAAATAACTGTTTCCTGTCCCTTTGTTTAACTTGTTCTTTTTTTTTTTTTTTATTTACAGCAATAACTACTCTAACCTGGTCGCTAGGAGAAATTGCCAGTGAATAATATTTAACACTTTGTTAGCGGGATAAACCATTGTCAGTCGAATTTAATGGGGGAAATGACCACACATGCACAGCTCTCCCCCATTCATGTCTATGTGCACTCTGAGAATAGCCGAGCACATTTGCTTGGCTATATTTGGAACTGCCATTGAAAATCATGGTGGGAACTGCCTGAGTGCAGCAATCTTCCCATTCACTGAGGTCGGCTGGTAACTAACTAAAAACAAACTTCAGAAAGGGATTTTGCTCTGTGGCAGAACCCCTTTAAGTAGTCATTAGATTGGTGCTTGTTAGGGCGACAGGTATTCATATTGATTCTCCCACCTAAATGCATGCTTGGATAAGTGTGAATGATTGTTTGATGGGGAGAGGTGAAAAATGATGGCAGATTGCCCACAGGAACAAAGATTAGACATGTTAAAATGCCTATATACCACCGACATGTTCCATTAGGATTTTTTCCACATGCATGCATCTGGAATAATATATATATTATTTGTTGGTTCGATTAAATTCACAAAATGGCCAGAAAAAGAGGACTTTCATGCGAAACTTAATAGTCTATTCTTGTGCTGAGAGATGAAGGCTATTCCATGCAAGAAATTGCCAAGAAACTGAAGATTTCCTACAACGGTGTGTACTACTCCCTTCAAAGGAGAGCACAAACAAGCTCTAACCAGAGTAGAAAGAGAAGTGGGAGGCCCCGCTGCACAACTGAGCAACAAGACAAGTTCATTAGAGTCTCTAGTTTGAGAACTCAACGCCTCACAGGTACTCAACTGGCAGCTTCATTAAATAGTACCCGCGAAACGCCAGTGTCAACGTCTACAGTGCAGAGGCGACTCCAGGATGCTGGCCTTCAGGGCAGAGTGGCAAAGAAAAAGCCATATCTAAGACTGGTTAATAAAAGGAAAATATTAATATGGGCTACAGAACACAGACATTGGACAGAGGAAGATTGGAAAAAAGTGTTATGGATAGACGAATCAATGTTTGAGGTGTATAGATCACACAGAAGAACATTTGTGAGATGCAGAACAACTGAAAAGATGCTGGAAGAGTGCCTGACACCATCTGTCAAGCATGGTGGAGGTCATGTGAGGGTCTGGGGTTGCTTTGGTGCTGGTAAAGTGGGAGACTTGTACAAGGTAAAAGGGATTTTGAATAAGGAAGGCTATCACTCCATTTTGAAAACGCCATGCCATACCGTGTGGACAGCGCTTTATTGGAGCCAATTTCATCCTGCAATAGGGCAATGACCCAAAGCCACCTCCAAATGATGCAAGAACTATTTAGGGAAGGAGCAGGCAGCTGGTATTCTATCTGTAATGGAGTGGCCAGCGTCGTCACCAGATCTCAACCCCATTGAGCTGTTGTGGGAGCAGCTTTACCGTATGGTACACAAAAAGCTCCCATCAAGGCAATCCAACTTGTGGGAGGGGCTTCTGGAAGCATGGGGGAAATTTCTCCAGATTACCTCAGCAAATTAACAGCTAGAAGCCAAAGGTCTGCAATGCTGGAATTACTGCAAAGGGAGCAACGAAAGCAAAGTGTGAAGTAGAAAATAATTATTTCAAATAAAAATCATTATTTCTAACCTTGTCAATGTCTGGACTATATTTCTATTCATTTTGCAACTCATTTGATAAATAAAAGTATGAGTTTTCAAGGAAAACACAAAATTGTCTGGATGACCCCAAACTTTTGAACGGTAGTGTATGTGTGCATGTATATATATATATATATATATATTTTATATATATATATATATATATATATATATATATATATATATATATATACTCTCTTGACATTACAATATGGGTGATTTATTAAAAATTAGCATTGTTTAACTTTATACATATGTCTTAGTACTTTACATGCTTGGCTTATCCAGTTTCATACATGATTCTGGGAAATTACTCTTTAATTTAGTGTGGTGTTTTAATTAATGAAATATTAATTAGTATTTAATTAAATATTATTGCACTTTGGATATGTTATCTTTGTTAAGTGTCACATTCTTGAGACTTATGGATATATTTGATTAGGACATGTTCAGTATCTCACAAAAGTACACCCCTCACATTTTGGTAAGTATTGTATTATATTGTTTCATGGGAAAGCACTGAAGATATGAAGATATAACACATTGTACAATGTAAAGCTTGTACAACAGTGTAAATTGGATGTATCCTAAAAAGATCTCAACACACAGCCATCAATTTCTTAACCGCTGGCAGCAAAAGTGAGTACATCCCTAAGGGAAAATGGTCAAATTGTGCGCAAAATTTCAATATTTTGGGACGCCACGATCATTTTCCAGCAATGCCTTAACTATCTTGGGCATGGAGTTCACTAGAGCTTTACAGGTTGCCACTAGAATCCTCTTCCACTCCTCCATAAAGACATCACAGAGCTAGTGGATGTTAGAGACCTTGCTGTCCTCCACCTCTCATTTGAGGATGCCCCACAGATGCTCAATAGGGTTTAGGTCTGGAGAAATGCTTGGCCAGTCCAGCACCTTTACCCTAATTTTCTTTAGTGATCATCTTGGAGGTGGGTTTTGGGTCGTTATCATGTTGACATACTGCCCTACTGCCCAGTTTTTGATGGGAGGGGATCATGCTCTGCTTCAGTATGTCACATTACATGTAGGCATTCATGGTTCCCTCAATGAACTGTAGCTCCCCACAGTCTCCAGCACTCGTGCAGCCCCAAACCATGACACTCCCACCACCATGCTTGACTGTAGGCAAGACAGACTTGTCTTTGTACTCCTCACTGCTTGCCACGACACATGCTTGACACCATCTAAACCAAATAAGTTTATCTTGGTCTCATTGGACCATAGGACATGGTTCCAGTAATCCATGTCCTTAGTCTGCTTGTCTTCAGCAAACTTTTTGTGGTCTTCCTTGTGCATCATCTTTAAAAGAGGCTTCCTTCTGGTATGACAGCCATACAGACCAATTTGATGCAATGTGTGGCATATGGTCTTAGCACTGACAGTCTGACCACCCATCCACCCATCTAACTTCTACAACAATGCTGACAGCACTCATATGTCTATTTTGAAAAAACAATCTTTGGATATGACGCTGAGCACGTGCACTCAATGTGGCCTGTTCTGAGTGGTACCTGTCTTGCTAAACCACTGTATGGTCTTGACCACTGTGCTGCAGCCCAGTTTCAGGGTGTTTGGAATCTTCCTATAACCTAGGCCATCTTTAAGTAGAGCAACAATCCTTTTTTTTTTTTTTTTTTTTAGATCCTCAGAGAGTTCTTTGCCATGAGGTTCCATGTTGAACTTCCAGTGACCAATATGAGAGAGTGTCAGAGCGGTAACACCAGATTTAACAAATCTGCTTCCCATTCACACCTGAGACCCTGTAACATGAGTCCCATGACGCTGTGGTGGGAAAATGGACAAATTGTATCCAATTTGCCATTTTCACTTAATGTTTTACTCACTTTTGTTGCCAGCGGTTTAGACATTGATGGCTGTGTGTTGAGTTATTTTCAGGGCACACCAAATGTATACTGCCATAAGAGCTGTACACTGAATACTTCACATTTTACTAATACAGGAGAATCATTTAAAATTAAGTCTCACCTAATATGCACATCTTCAGGGTGAATTGTCAACAAACTCTCTAAGAGGTTAAATGTATATAGGTACAACATTAAAAAAGAGGTATTTCACTCCACAGTTTGTCTAGACATATTAAAGAGGAATATCCAGGAGAGATCCTGCTATTCCATCCGACCTATTGAACAAATCAAAGAGACAGCTGCTAATAGATTCCAGGAACTAAAAAGTAGAGAAATGTTCTGGATTTTCAGATTAATCTCTATAGCTCCTTACGGCCTAAATGAAGCTCAAGAATTCATTGAATAAGTCCAGACTTTAAGCAGTGATTTTATGATAATCCAGTGGGGGGGATTATCATAAAATCAATGCAAAAATGCAATGCAAAAATCAATAGAAATCAATGCAAAAACAAATATAAAAAAGAGAGGAGGGGCTCTCTTTTTTATATTTGTTTTTGCATTGATTTCCATGCATCATATATAACAATTAGACGTGTTCTATTTTAAATGTACTCACTTTTTAGATATATTACAAGTTTAATATGAATGTCCACTTATACATGTTTTTATTGTTTATATCTCCTCCCATATGTGGATATTTTGACAGAACATGTGTTCTGTGTTAGCTTAGTCCTATGCATAAAGCGACTGTGGTGTTTTTTTTTTTTTTTACCACATTTCACTTTGTATTCTTCTCAACAGTGTATTGTATATATTTTCGATATATGCTCACTTTGGTCTTTCCCTGTCATCAGTCCACTCAGGACACTTTATTCTTATGACTTCTATGGATAAATACTACTATAACCATATGTCATACCATTGTACCAAAGGTGCTACTAACATACCAATCAGTATATACTATCTGGACATTTACCGGAAACCCTTTATATAGTCACATATAGACTTTAAACTGATTTAATACACCTAAAAACAGCCTCGGCGCTGCCAATTTTCTGACATGTCGCCCATGATATCTACAGAAATGTGAAGGGTGTAGTCACGTTTGTGAGATATTGTAGGTAAGCACTCCACTTGATTTAATTGTTAGTATTGCTGCCTGTTTCTTTTTGCTGTACCCATTGGGAGCGAGGTCAAGGGCTTTCAAATACACTGAGCACTCACAATAGGTCGACATTTCCTGTTATGTAGAGATCACTGTTCAGCAGGGAATGCATACGAGGAGTGTAGGATCAGTGGTCATCTCATAACAGGATTACAAATTCTTAAAGGGGTTGTTTCACTAAAGACCTTGATATCATGAATGTCTGCTAGCTGCAGGTCCCACCTTTAACTGATATGCCATTAATGTAGTGAGACAACCCCTACAGCCAATTACTGGCTTTGGCAATCTCTACCTGCATGTAAGACACATGACTACTGATGCCAGTGATTGACTGCAGTGTCATGTGAAAAATGTGCATGTCATCAGTAAGCGGACTAGCGGCTTCAAGCGTGAGCACGTTTGGGTTTTTTTTGTTTTGAATCATTCTGACCATTGTCCCTTTTGAAAACAAATGTTAGACAATGACTTTAAAGACAAGTATGCCATACACGGACATGAGTGGTGGTCAGTTGAATAGTAGACTAAAGCAGTGGGAGTCCTAGATCATTGATGGCCCAGGCGTATTTCACCTGACATGTCAGTGTGACATATCAGAGTATCTTCTTAAATGGGTTGTCTCACTACCAAGATTAGCTTTCAACATGAAGGGTATGTTAAATCAATCTTTTTTTAAAATTAATTCCACTTTTGATAGTACCTTGGTCAGGAGATAAGATATATTTTATCTGCTCTGAGTGCACACATGTTTCTCTGGTTACCATCCTGCTCTTACTTCCTGATTAGACAGAGAGCAGGGAGTGAAATCACCAGGATGGACTGCAGCTTGAGAATAGAGTGTGTTATCTATCTCTAGCAAACAAAGGAGAGTAACCACTTTTGATTGTCCATTTTGAGCTCTGTAGCCCTCTGCACTATAGATTACATCTCCTGCGGTCATGTCACTGCAATGAGAAGAGCTGGGAATACGGAGCTGATATGCTAATCACTGCTATAGAACTACCCACAGCCAAACCAGGAAGGAGGAGGAAGTCTGAATCTGAAGCTGCTTGTCATTCTAAAAAAACAGCATATTGACACAACCACTTTAAGGTAGATTTCTCCTTCAGTCGAGGTAGAACAAAACAATGTCTTGGATATCAGACCACCCTGATAAAAGCCCTCACTGTAACACATTGAATTCTACCACTGGTTTGGCTCTTCCATCTGTAATCCTATTTTTCACTATTTGACGGGTTTTGTTATATTACCTTTTGCTTATAATTTTCTCCTGTTGCCAGGTAATTATATGCTTTATAATCCTCTAGTGAACAATGACCAGTCTATTTTTTTATTGCCAGGATAATACTCATTGTGCAAAAAGAATAAAAGTTCTCCAATAATACGAGTTTATTTGATGTTGCTTTCTGCTCACTTTCCGCTTATTGCCTTTTATTCTCTCCTGTTGACATTTCTCAAAGCATCACTGTGATTACTGTGTGCTCCCTCCATAAAAGCAAAATACCATGAAACCTTTTCCTCATGCGTTAGGGGCCATTATCATTTTGATTCTGTTATGGGTTTCCATAGGAATAAATTGCTTACTTAGTATAACTCCTAATATGTGATGCAAATAGTACAATGTAGATGCTTATGGAGCCTTGTGTACAAAACCACTTAAATACTAATGAAGCACAGTTAAAAGTGCATTACTGTACTCCGGTGTTATCCATAATATCAGCCAGCAAGGAGGAAATATAGCAGTATTATATTACTTAAACATATCATTAAGAAGACTGAACTTTAGTTTTTTTTATCTGCTGGTGAAGCAATTTGAGGTCATTGTGTACGGCATGAAGCTCTATTTCTGGAGCTATGTTACCCGATATATACCAGTTTTGTGGAATTGTATTAAAACAACAAATTTACTTCTATTATCTTAATACCCCCTGAAAAGGATTCATGTTATAGCGGAAAGTAGTGGTAAGAGTTTGTGCCTCTGTCATCAAGATACATACATAGTGTTTGTGGTGCCTGTAATCTGTCATAAGAGAGAGCAAAGGGTCTTTAATGATGTTCATAATTACTTCTCTACAACTGCTCTGATCTTACAGCTGACAGAATGTAGGCAGACAAATGGTGCTTGTTTTCATTGTCATGAGAGCCACCAAAATGTATCTGACTGTACCCCCTTTTCTTATTACTGGTTCAGTACCATGTATGCCCTAGCAGATGCTTGTGTATTTTGCATGCTCATGCAGTAATGGATTAACATATAGACATATGTTATATTTAAAGGGGATCTATCACCTCCAGGGAAACCTCATGAAGTAACAGAAATGTACACACATTCACAAGTATATTTCATTAGTAAAATGAAAGCACTTCACCTTTAATTCAGCAGAAAAAAGTGCTAGACTTTTAAGAAATGGAGACTAAAGGTGACCAAGTTGAGCATGATGAATCATTAACTTGACAGCTTTTTGAGGCTCCTTGCTTTTTGAGCTGGGTCAATTGATTGTGAAGGCAGGGAGCCTGTAAGTTTGCAGCATGTGAACACAGAGGAGATCTGTGCTATGTCCATGCCGTAACTTAAGAAAGGGAGACTAAAGATGACCAAGTTGAGCATGATGAATCATTACCTTGACAGCTTTGTGAGACTCCCTGCTTGTAAGCTGGGACAGTTGACAGTGAAGGCAGGGAGCCTGTAAGTTTGTAGCATGTGAACGCAGAGGAGATCTGTGCTATTTTCATGCCGTATGTTATTATATCAGCTGCATTGTAGTATGGATTCCTAAGGAATCATGGTGAAGGAGAATGAAGTAAACTCTACCATATCTCATTGTGCTGTGCCTGCTGCCTGCATGTAACAAGTCTCCACTAAAACCCATTGCAAGTACTTATATCCTCCTTTAACCCCTGACATGCAACTATGGCTTCCGCCCGCAGATTAACTCTTTACAAGTAGCTGTATCCTCCTCCTCTAACGGGACTGCGTAACACAAAATGATTTGTGTTTTGCTGGATTGCTGCCTATTGGAATGAATTGGTAAATGAATACACCTTGTTTGTAATTCACCTTTATGAGTATTTCTGTGAAAATCAGATGAATAAATTATCCCATTGTATTTTATGGACCAAAAAAATCACCTGATATGTTGTCAAAAATGAGCATAAGGATCATTTTACCATTCAGATGCTTTAAGGAATCAGCTCCCCCTGCACAGTTGGTATCTCCCACATAAGAAATCTCACTACATTTCGTTTTCTCTCTCTGGTAAAATTAAAGTGAAACCCTGTAAAATGGAGGGAAATTATCTGATTTTCCAAAGATATGTATTTAAAAACATCTTATGTCATTGATTATCAAATTTTGTATTTTCTCACATAGGTAGGAATATTGAGAGGGCCTCTTTAAAAGCAAAAATAATAATGATAATAATAATAATAATAAAAATACCATACTGTATATTAAACTGCACAAAAATCAACTAAACATGTATATAATATATGTGCCACAGCCCATGAAGGAGGAAACAAGTGGCGACTGAGGCTTAAGTTGGGAAGAAGAAAATAGACAAAAACTACAGCATAGGATTTTGGGCCTTTCGGTTTTTCAGTGCAAAGAGAATCCGCTTTTAAACAGGAAATGCTGCTGCTTGACTGCAGAGAAGGGAAACTACAGTAATAGAAATGCACAAAGTAGTTCAAAAACATAACAGGAAGATAAAGGCTCAGGCTATCGATTTCAAAATTATTTTTTTTTTTGTTTACTAGACAACTCCTTTAATCTATAGGAGAGAGCTGCCATCATTTCTTTGATATATTACCCATGGAAAAAAGTGACTACTTCTTGCCCCAAACAACATTTAAAAAAGCAGGCATCAGTCATTTGGTGCCATCAAGGATTCTCCTTTGATCAGTTTGTTCCTTTTTATTTTAAATTTGCAACAACCATTATTCCACCCTGGTCGTTCTAAAAAATTGTGAGTGTATTTTTTTTCCAGTTATTATTGAGATAAACCTCACTGGTCTATCAAAAGGTCCTCATACACATAAGTAGCCAACAGGTAAATGCTTAATATATATCCCTAAACTCAACTTAAACCTATATAATACATTTTTACTCTCTATTAATTTTATTGGTGAGCGTCATAAAAAAGTCGTGGAATTGATTTTTAAATTTATTTTTCAAAATTATAAAAAATTTAATGCTACAGTATTGTTACTTGAAGAGAATGCTTAAAAAACTTATTCTAAACTAAACATGGCCTCAAATAAATAAAAATGAGAGTAAGAATGCTACTCTTTTATTTACCTCATGGTAGAAACAGTTCAGCTATTGTGCATTTAGCTCTGTAACCTAAAACACACAAAAGGATTAGGCTTTTAAGAGTATTTGTCGCACTTCTGATCTCCTCGGCCTTAATATATATTATTAAAATATCTACTGCTGTTTCTGCCAGTAACCTGTCACAAGTGACGTCTGTGCATGTTCCCTGTTGTTTTTAGCACTAAATTTTAGTTGGCCTATAAATCTGCAAATGCATAAACCGCATGTGACAAAACAGGTACAATACCATCAATATTCCCTACTATATGTGAATAATTATAAAAAAATGCTGCATGCTACAATTCCACACACGTCTGTGCAACCCTTAGTCCAGATTCCATAAATCAATGCCACAAGCATGATAGCCTTACCTATTTACAGACAGAGATGGAGAGATTTTTTTTCACACCAATCTTAATTGAACTGCAGAGTAAGTTACAGTATGTTACCAATGAGAATATATAGGTTTATAGGAGAATAAACTAGGTTTCAGTCTACTTATACTACCACTAACATACTGCTACTAGTTTGTAGTCAGGTAGCCAGTTTGTGCAGCCATTGGACTCGGAATATTACATTGGATGCACATCGTTGAAAGGGTCATGCACCTTTTCTATGCGTTATTCTACAAAACAATTGCACGGTGTATAAAATATATGTATACAGTACGTAAATTAGTTACATATGGCGATATAAAAAATTAATACATACACACACATAAATACATATATGCACATACCACACTCATTTAAAAGGGTTACTAAAGGTCTGGCGTGACACTTAGTTGCCTCTCACCTCCCTTAAACGTGCCTGGAGTTGTGTGACATTCATCATCTGGTTCCGCAGGACATTGTTTACAATTAAGCTGTCATCAGTATTTGATGTAACCAAAGGACACCCACTTCTTTGCCTTTCTGTGACTCTTCCAGTCTCTCTGTGTCTCTATTGCAACCTGCTGATGACACTCAGAGACACTCTAAGTTCAGTGGCCACTTCTGTCTGAGGGCATCTTGCTTGAAGAGAACCTGTCACATAGGTTAGGCCCCCCTTGCCGAGGACAGCACAAGCCAGTGACAGACATGCGATTTCCAGCGCTGTGTCCTTTATTTTGTAACATGCTGGAGTTTTAGAGTAGTTAATGCTCAAATCTGGCAGTTTTCAGCTGAAGAGTCATGTAAAGAGTCCGTTTAATTTATGACCTGCCCACCTCACAATTGATTTACCTATTACTTGACTAGGTGGAAACATGTGAATAATGGTCAGGTGGGCAGGGCTAGCCTTGGGTGGGAGGGGCTAAAACTTTCTCATGAATAAGCTAGACTCTTTTCTGGCTGAAAACTGCCAGATTTGAGCATTAAATGCTCTGAAACTTTTGCATCTTACAGAATAAAAGACACAGCGCTGAAAACAGCAGTCTGTCACTAGCTTGTGCTGTCCACAGCAAGCGTGACATAACCTATGTGACAGGTTCCCTTTAAAGCCTCGCAATGGCAAAGTACTGTTGATCAATTGTAAGGTGTTGTCTTGGTCTCGTGATGTCAAAATGTGAACAGCATGATGAGGAGGATTGTTTAAATCCCAATTCAAATTGATCTCCTAAATTTATTGGGCGATTCAGGGATCAAACACCTTTTGTGAATTTTGCCATTAAGCTCCTTGTTAGAGATCAGCAAGTTGTCCAAAAGTTCTAAAAACAATGAACAGTTTGACATCTGCATTCTAAAGTTGAGATGGTCTCAGTTCATTTAAAAAATATATAATTTTATGTTCATCTTGAAATTTCAACCAAAAGCCAAATAAACTTACTTTTGTGAGTAGTGTATATTTTCAGAATAATCAAAATCTCTATTTTTGGACAACACAACAGCCACAACGTAATACCAAAATCTTAATTTGATTTCTTACGGCTGTAATGTGCTGTTTATGCCGTGGATTGGTTAATGATGACTTGCCAATCTCTGTTTGCTGACCCCACAGTTCAGAAACCTTTAAATATCTTAAAGGGTTTATGGCTCTAAAGCTTTTTTTATACCTATAATTAATTTATACCCATAACTGCCAATTTAGAGCACTAATCACTTTATTGCAAGTTGCTTGATGCTCTTTAAATGGAGCTTTTACATTATCCAGTTGTCAGGTGAATAGTCGCAGAAATAATTGTGTAGCCGATCACTTTTATTTTTTTGGGCCGCACACTCCCTGTTTAGATGAGATTTGCTGCTGACAATCAATGATTTCTATGACTACATAAAGGATGTGATCAGCCAACAAATGAGCATTGGCTCGTTTATCAGCTAATTGCAGGGTCTTTGTGGAGGTGGTCAGGTGGAGAGTTACCATACATGGGCTTGCATGAGTGCTCCTATGGTCCCAAATAGAAGTATAAAAACTTTGGGTTTTAGTTGAGCTGAAAACCATACGTGCTTAAAGGGGTTGTCTCACTACAAGGATTGCTTTTTTTTGTTAAAGATCTTACAAAAACAAGTCACTTTGCAATATATGTCTACTAACAGTATCCTACCTATTCCTAGATATCCCCTCTTGTATGGGCTGCATCAGCTCCTCAGGTCACTATAGCTACAGACCTGTTTGATCTATCCTGATAGGCTACCAGCACTGGTTGCTATAGCTACAGACGGCTTCTACTGCAGCATAGTGGAAGCCAGTAAACACGCCTCTGAATTCAAAGTGAAACCAAGAAAACAGGACTGAGGTAAGATGAATCAATAAAGTGAGACAACCCCTTTAATAACCGGCGCTGATTATGAGGCAGGTATGGTTTTGGTTGAGAGCTAAACCAAACCCCAAAGTTTTTCTACTTTTTGTATTTGATTCCTTTACTAATCCACATGGAGTGGGGATAACAGCGTGCATACCAACTGCAGACTCCTAACTACCGGCATCCTGCTCGAACAGAGTTGTGCTGTCCTTATGCATATGTTGGTTACAATACACTCCCTTGCTCATAAGTTATAATACGCTCTGAAGCACCTGTGCATTTCTTTCCTTGTTTTTCTCCTATGGTCCCAACCACCCTCTATCGTAGGAATGTCACTCATTTTCCTCAAGGGCCACATCAGCATTATGGTTGCCCTCAAAGGGCCATGGTGCACCACATGGTCAGTAAAAGGCCAAGATGTACTTTTACTGTCCACTTTCACCTATTAAGCACTGAGATTCTTATCTTGGAGGATGACTTTGGTGCATGGGAATGGCTGTCAGAGTTGTGCCACCACCTGTGAGTTGCTAAACAGAGTGATGTGGGGGTGAGTGCCAGAGCCCTGAATCCAAAATGAAGTCTCTTCCTGTGCTGGTGCTGCCGCCTCTGTCAAACACTGGCTGTGTTTTCCAGGGAAAGTGGAGAGACGGTTTCTTCTGTGCCCAAACCTTTACCATCCCTGCTCTCTGTATCTAAGGTCTTGATAAAATTATATGGAGGGCCAGCTTCAGCAAGCAGACCTTGTGTTTGACACTTGCTTTATAAACAAACACCTATATTAATTGGATAATAAATATCATACAAAACATAATATATATCTCACCTCTAGCATTCTCCGCTCCTCACATGACCTTCTTGCCTGCTATCCTCTTATCAGCTCTTCACATAACCGTCTCCAAAACTTCTCCCGTGCTTCCCCCACATTCTGGAACTCACTGCCCCAACACATCAGACTCTCCTCCACCTTCATCAGGTTCAAAAGCAGCCACTGTGCTACCCCAAAAATATGTCTGCCCCTCACCTTCTGTCTCTCTCCTCCTCCACTGTAGATTGTAAGCCATCGCGGGCAGAGCCCTCTCTCCCTCTGTGCCAGTCGTAAGTTATTCCCTGTTATCATTGTACTTGTTTGACATATGTTATGTATGTAACCTCCCTTTTTGAATGTACAGCGCCCTGGAATCAGTGGCGCATTAAAATAAATAATAATAATAGGCAGAACACCAAAAGGAAAAAATAGTATGCTGAAGTAAAAATACATCACAGGGATCAAGCGAAAGCGTAACACATATTCTGTCCACATACTGCACCCCTGTAGTTCGGTGACGAGGTGTTTTATTACTCAGGTTATGTATTTACTTTGTATTTATGCTGTATTTGATTAATTCTTCACCACTATACTTAACTGGGGTATTACATTTATACCTGTAAACTACTTGGGATTCTCAGTAATTGGTTCCTCTGGTGTTGTTGCATTGTCTTGTTTATTATTTATTTATATGTATTAATTCTATGTGTTTATCTTTTATTTCATTTCAATAAAGGTTGTGTTTTTACTTTTGCATTCTATTTTTTCCTTTGGTGTTTTTTCACTTGCTTTATAAAGAAAGATGACAGATAATGGTGCAAGCTTTGCCACCGCACCGTCTAAGCTTAGACAATCAGCTGTAAACATTGAAGGGGAACTAAATTAAAGGGGTTGTCTCACTACATCGATTCATCTTACCTCAGTCCTGTTTTCTTGATTTCATTTTTGGGTTACTGGCTTCTACTGTCCTGCAGTGACCAGCTGCTGAGGACAGCAGGTCTGTAGCTATAGCAACCAGCACTGGCAGCCTGTCAGGAGAGATAGACCAGGTCTGTAGCTATAGCGACTTGAGGAGCTGATGCAACCTATACAAGAGGGGATATCTAGGAATAGGTAGGATACTGTTAATGGACATATATTACAAAGTGACTTGTTTTTGCAAAATCTTTAACATAAAAAGCAATCCTTGTAGTGAGACAACTCCTTTATTTATTGAGACAATGATACAGTTTTGAAAATAAGATCTGCTTTTTCCTTTTGTAGTTTAATGTCCTGTTTACATAGTGGATAGTCATGCAGAATCCATGGGTATTCCGCACTGATACTAGTGTGAATTCTGTGGGGAAATACATCTTATTACATTAAATAGCAATCCATGCCATATAAAGTGTGGATTTTTCCAATGTGTTTTGGAAAAACTTTTTATCTTTTTTTTACGTTTCCAATTTTTCACACAATGCAAAACAGTAAGTGATGTGTCTCATTTTCAAACCTTGTTGGCTGACAGGATAGGGATTAGGCCTAGTGATCAGGCCTTATTGGCATGGGAGAACTTCTTAGAAGGTTTTCGATGCAGCATTGATGGTTCTTTGACATCAGCATGTCCGATGGTATTGTTTCTCCTGATTGTTTTTTCTTTCGTTTTACTTGCCTTTGGTTGTCCTATTAGTGCTTGAGATGCAGGTATCAGCTTGAGAGTTTATTACTTTGATATGCAAACCAGGAAATGAATACTGTCAGCAATGTCACAATTTTTACAGCTCCAGTCTTCTCTTTTACATTTCCTACAAGACTAACAAGGGGGCGATTCTCAGTAACTAACTTGATTGTTAGGTGATGTCTACACAGCTAAAGTTAAAGTACCATTTTAGCGGGTTTGTGCTAAAAACCGCGATCAGTTTTCGGATTTGCTGTCGGCCCCCTTCATTGAATGTATGGGAATCCAAAGGCAATCTGGTAGAAGATCTGACAGGTTTGAAAATCGCCCAAAATAATTAGTGCTGTGTAGATTACAGCACACATTTTTTATTTCTGTCTATGGGGCACAGGCTACAGTCGGATTTTCGGCGGATTCTAAATACTGAATCCAATGAAAATCCGAACAAAAACACATACACATAACTTTAAAGTCAGTAAATTTTTGTATCTTTGGAATATTACACAATACACATCATCCCAAACTATAGACATTGGGATAAATATTTAGAACCGGTTGCATGGAGCTTCTGTACAGTCATGCTTACTGATGCCACTGTTTTCCCCCAATATAGGATTCAACTAATGAAAAACAGAGACTGAATCATATAATTTTTTTGAATTTTGAATTTTTGAATTTTATGTTTCGTACATGACTGCAGAGGCAGCCATCTTGCCTAAGCTGCTACTCCTACAGGTTAACAGCTGTTCCAGAGAACTGCTTAAAGGGGTTGTCCAGATCTAAAATTTATTATTGAAAAGGGGTTAGAAAATAAAAGCATCACCCACCTTCCCGATCTGCAGCTGCCCCTGTTCCAATGGTCATTGGGTCTCAACTGATTAGCGTTTACTGATGCCATCTTGCCATGCACGCAATGCTACTCAGCCAATCTCTGGCTTAGGTGGGTTAAAGCTGTGTATTACACTCATGGTCCTGCTCCTGATCATGTGACAGTGCCCAAGCAATACAAATATTGTAATAGCACCACAATAATTTTGGGGTCTTATAAAACGTTGATACCTAAGTTTTATGTTTTCACCACATGCGGTACAAAGCTTTTATTCTATGGTTACTAGAGTCTGACTAGTCGCTGAGTGATGTGGATACTTATCTATGCAGTAATGTGTTTTGTTTAGGGAGACTGGTAACTGATGTATTGGACTTGCTTAGTTTGTGACCTTGTCAGCCCTCCGTAATGAAGATGGAATGAAATAGCAAGGCTCATGTAAAGGTATAACCTTTTGATATAGTAGATGCTGAAATAAAATGGATGTAGAAAGTGACCTAAAGTATTTAGGAAGTAACGGTCCGTGAAATAGACTGGACACAAAAATGCTCAGTGTTGAGGTGTCTTGTGTTTACACTTATTCCCTTCTCAAATCTTCACAACTATATAAACATTTATATGTGAATCCAGTCTGTTGCTTTGTGCAATTCCGTACATACTGTATTTGAGACGGGGCCCTATACTAAAACTTAAACTTGGCCATTTCTATGTCGTTGTGTTTTATCACCCAGCACAGGAAAGGCTTGCATTACCCTTCAGGGGAATGTGCTGGCTCACTTGAGACACATGGTGAATCGTCTAGGTTCCACGTGGGCAGGGGCGGTATTACCGGGGGAGCAGAGGTAGTAGCTGCCACGGAGCCCGTGCTCTTCGGGGGTCTGGGACAGCTGCTCCCACATCTCCTTCCCTGGTAGTTCAGTTCCTGCGCCCGTTGTATGGGCCAGTAATCAGAGCTCCTGCAGCGCAGCCACCCTCCTGTACACAGGTCTCCGGACTGAAGTCTCAGCGGAGCTCAGTGAAGGTGTTGGGTCAGAGAGGAGGGGAAGGTGCACTCTCGGCATGGCAGTGTGCAGGAGCTCAGGAGACGGAAACTGCCTGCTGTTCTGTCTCCCTCCCTCCTCTGTGACCTGCTGTTTAGCAACACCATGCTGAGATGTGCCTGGAGATCAGGTACATTTTTTTGTGTATGTATATGTGTATACATGAGTGTGAATGTGTCTGCATGGGTGTACATATGTGTACATGAGTGTGTGTACATGACTGTGCATATGTGTACATGATTGTGTATGTGTCTGCATGTGTGTACATGGCTGTGTTTACATGGGTGTCTGGCGTGTGCGGGATGTGCCCGGCGTGTGACCTGCGTGTGCAGGATGTGACCGTCGTGTGTGGGATGTGTCTGGCGTATGACCGGCGTGTGCGCCGGTGTACACTATTTTTTCCGTTACTCTTGACAGAACATGTGATAAGGTTTTTTTTGTTTTTTATGGAGGGGGGCCCCATTGAAAGGTTTGCTGTGGGGCCCTGCCATTTCTAGTTACGCCCCTGCATGTGGGACTTAGCAGATAGCTATGCCAAGCAACAGAGTCTAAAGAACCACTATGTTTTCACCCTTTAACACCTATGCAGGGATCTGGTCTTCCCTGCAGAGGATTCCCAGGTCACTACCTTTGATGCAGTCTTCCACAGCAAAAGTTGTTGTCTAAAGCACAGTATAGAAAGTGCAGGCTAGAAGTGGAGCCAGGCAGGCATATGGTTTGGGCAGGTGGAGTACTTTTAAGTTTAGGATGTAATCTAGACAAGAATCATGGTCAGAGAAATAGCTGAGGTCAAAACCACAATACAGAAATATACACCAGCAACACACAAGAAACACCCATGATCAGCAAAATTAAAGAGAGGGATTGTCCTTTTAAGTAGATGCAAACGTATAACCATTGGAGAGTAACACATTAGTGGCACACACGGTCTTTTAAATCCACTAGAAGCAGCATGTAAAAGAAATTAGAGGACCGCAAAGGCTGAACAAATACAATTGAGCCACTGGGCTCTAGACACACATAAATGTCCGAAAAGCAAGTACTTTGGTCAATTCTTTTACCCCTTATTTTCTAATAATACATAATAATGTTAAGGGTGGTCTTTCAAGGGGACCTTCAGGTATATTGGATGGTTGCCAGATTTGGTTTGATGACCCGGGTCGTGATGCAATGACACAGAAGACAGAGTTCTCTGAGACCAAATGCATAATTTATTAGTTAAAGCATCCTGTATTTATACCCCGTTTATAGAGGGTGTTCCTTTGATTTACAAAAAGCATGACAATTTAGATTTAAAAACACATCACTTGATTTTTGGGACAAAGTTAGTCCGGAAACATGGCCTTTTTTTAGGAATTATAGGGTCAACATGTTCTTATTCTTTTATCGAACTAACAGTTTATTAGGGTTTTAAATTTAAGGTAGCATTTTATTACTCACTGATTAGTTGTTCATTGAGGTATCATGTATTAGCTTTTATTGTTTTATTTTGTCAAAAACCAAAGTTCACAAACAAATCTGTGATTTAAAACAGATTCTAGGGTACAAGTCAGCTTAAAGCTTATGAGGAAAAGTTACCAGAGAATTAACTCCTTAGATCTGGACATTTGGATACATTTTTAATGTCATCCTTAACAAAATCCCCCCTTTGTGATGAAGTACCACTGCTTGACATCTGACATCCCCCTCCTTGATGGATTTCCTAATTTTTTCCCTTTCTGCTTTCCCTTCCTTAGTGAAGTCGGAGAAAATCGCCCCGAGAAGGGCGGCCCCGATAGACCCCTAAGTTGCCCTGTCTTTACCCTAAGTCACAATACTCAGGTACACTTAATATCTGGAAGTGTAATCTCTGGTACATGGGGTACTCATCCTTGTCATGGGGGGGGTCAGTGTCAGTCAGTGCTACTTCTATCATCACAAACCAAAAAAGGGGAAATGTCCAGAAAGTTTATACATTTTGTAGATTCCATGGCATTCTTCACGGGGTGGTATGTTCACATACATAGTATTATTCACGGAAGCATCAACCATCCTTCGGAGGAATCCTCGATCAAGGGGGATACAGCACCATCCGCAATTATTCAATTTTGCTGCGACCACCGCGACTGAAATCAGCAAACTGGACACTAGATGGCTTCCATTTTCCAACCATGATTCCAGCCAGTCAGTGGAAGGGGTTCTCGATACCAGAATTTTTTTGCAAGTTCCTCAGAAGGGTTTTCAGTCCTTCCAGAGCCTTGGTAACACTACCATCAGGAGCTGTATTGTTTGGGATGAAAGTACAACAAAAGATCCGAACATTTTGGCAAACCCCCCCCCCCCCTTTTCCGGCAAAGCATGTCTAGTGCCATCCTATTTTGCCATGCATCAAAGAGGTGGCCCCATCGGGTCAGCTAAACTCTTATTGCATCTCTAGTAAAATTAATGAAATCTCGGGTTGATTATAATAGATATAATTTATCCAATCTACATTCTTATTTACTGTAACCCACCAAAAGAGAACCGATTCAAAACCAGCTGCTATCTGATTCCTGGCCTTGAACTTATCAGGCACTCCTCTGGGGACTCCTATGTTGTCTATATAGATTTTGTGTCAAAAGATCCCTGTGGTACAATCTCTCTGTCTTTTCTCTAGTGAAACCTTCAGCACTTAAAGTTGTTAATTCTAGATGTATTTTGTCTGAAGAGATTAATTGGAATGGCATAAGTATTTGCACCAGAGTACAACTAACCCACCCACTTGATACTAATCTTGGTCTTAATTCATATCTCCACACATCCACCATAAGTCAGTTCTTGCCATACTCTGGTTTATAAACCATTTAGCCTCATACTCATCTTATTCTTGTCTACAGAAAGTGTCTTTTCACAAAATTCTGAGGTTAAATTTCCCACTACCTTTCCATTTCCTGTTCTTTGGAAACAGGTGTATTCCCTAGATAGCCAAACTCTAGGGGTTATCTGATCCACTTTTACGCGGGATACTTTTGTGCTAGGATGTTACATATATTGTCATCTATAGGGTCATATGAGGCGGTTTTAAGGGAAAGGATACAGGGAAGTCCTTTAGGTTTCCATCCTCAATTTTAAATGGTTTTGTCCCTAAGTGTGGCCTAGCTGTTGCACATGCGATACAATTTGTTCTTTGATTTTGAAGGGCAGTGTACCTCACCCCAATTTAGCCACTCATTTCTTTCTGTGTAACCTGTTTCTAGGGTGTTTTTTAATCTTCAAAAGTCATTTCCCTCTAAGGTAGTGAGGTCTAAATGGGTGAGGGGTGAGTTAGTGGGTCTGGTCTCCATGTCACTGCTTATCGGTTCTTGTAAGGCTTTAACCCAAAAAGGGTTTCCTTGTGTCCCCCCTTTGGGCTGGGAACATTACAAATCCTAATACATATAGGCCTTCATCCCCTGGTGAGGGTCATTTATGTTTATTAATGGGGATTACAGGTCTGCCTTACCTCATTGCTTTCTGGATCACAATCCCATTTGGGGTGATCCTTAAAATAGTAATCCTTTCTGAGAGGGTGACCTGTCTGACTAACCCTGGCATAGCTTCCTGTGGTGTGTATCCCCAGGGACCCCCTGTATTCCAACCTTGCATCTGACCAAGAATTGCAGTTTTCATTCCCTGGTCTGGTGACACAGATGTATGTTACAGCCCCTGGGACCCCTGTGACCAATTTATCATGTCATTCCCATGTGTTTGCCCCATTTCACATGGTACCTCACCTTACAGAAATCAAATAGAAGGTTGCTGATGGCCTGGAGGTTTTTAAAACCACATAGTTACCAAAACCTCATTTTGGGTTACCAGCTCCACCCCTCCGTTTGAGGCTGAAAAGGGAATATCACCATCATAAATGAGCAGAATCATCTTTCCGTTCCAGACGTTTACAGTGACTTGCATGGATCCAGTTCGGTTTCCTTCAAGTTTTTACTGAGGTGTCTGTAGTGAGGAGAACCTGGAAAGGACCATCAAATCTTGGTTCTAGCGGTTTTCTGGTATGTCTCTTCACAACTACCCAATCACCTGGTCGAAGAGAATGAGAGCCCTCTTGGCTGTCTGGATCTGGAATCAGTGTATATGGTGCTGCGTTTGTCTTTTGACTCTCTAAGCGCTGGCAACAGTGGATAATCTCGTTTTGTTGGGCCGTTTACGTGGCCGGGCAAGTGGTTCAGCTGCTACTACCACAGTTTGTGTGACCACTGCATCCCCATTGTAGAACCGTCCGCTTCACCGATGCTTCTAGAGCACCCTACAAAAAACTCAACATCTGGATTAGTGAGAGGTACATCAAAAACATGTGAAAATCCTGAGTTTCCTGTGCCATAAGGGCTATGCAATAATGTTCAGTTTGGATGTTATGAACCTCTTCATCTGACAAGCCCTGAAGAAATAGTGGGGTCTCCTGCCCTCCCCCCCCCCCCCCCTTTGTCATCCACTACGTCATGGGAATTAGAGTTAGCTGGATTCAATGTCATGCATCTTTTGAGGGTCACATTTGGGGGGATGAGCAGGGCACATTGAAGGGCTGAGTTGCTAGCCACAGAGAGTGCTTGACTTGACCTGTAAGGGTATTATGTTTGGTCATGCGTGGGGTAAATAGTGACAGGATAATCCAGCACTATTTCTGATGCCTTGCCAACGCAGTGCAACTGCTGCACAGCTCGGACACATGATGGGATCCTCTGCAACAGGATCCAGTTTGAGAGTATAGGCCACTGGCCTGTTTTGCTGACCATGTTTTTGTGCTAAAACCCCTGTTGCATGCCCCCTCATCTCCATACAATACAGTAGAAACAGCTTACTGTAATCTGGGGTGCCTAAGGCTGGGGCTGAAATGATTGCCACTTTCAGTGAGTAGAAGCACTCTAGTGCCTCCGGTCACTGGGAAAAGGGTCAGAGGGCAAACATTCATAAAGGGGCTGCATCAATAATGATGCTGATCTCACCCAGGGCCTGCAGTATGATACTAGCCCTAGAAAGGTCCGAAGTTGTTGGACACCTGTTGGTGGGTTGGTTTAAGACCTGTCATAAAAGCCCCATGGAAAAGCTTCTTTCCCACCTCCCCTGTTTCTTCATATCCTAAATCCATGTATCTTAGCTTTAAATTTCCCCAGAATTGGTCCACTGTGTCTTTGGGACCCTGCACTACATCTAAGAGAGAAATTGTGGATTCTTCCACTTTTTGTCTGCACCATCGTTCTAGACCCCTTAAAAAGTCTTGACCTGATTGCACTGTTTGGGCATAATTGTCACCATATGAAGTGTAGCGTGTTGCTACCGCCTTTTCTATATCATCCATGACTGCCTGCACTCTGGCTTCACCAATTTTTCCCTTCAAGATGGATGCTAGATCCGACCAGGTACAGTTGTAGGTATGATGCAGACCCGACATCCACCTGTAAAAAGCCATTGGCAAGTCAAAAGGATCTGGGGCATCTTTGAGTAATGCTATCTGATCGTGTGGGGTCCAAGGTTTATACTGAGTTACTGTATTCACCACTGGTGCTCGCTGCTCATAGGCAGATGGCCCAGGGGATGATGTGGCCCCATAGGTGCCTTCTTCATCAACATTTCCTGTTGCATTTAGCGTTTGGAGACGGTCAGCTGTCTCCTCCTCATTATTTTCAGTGTCCTCTCGTTTTAGAACAGGAGGATGTATAGTAGCATTTGGATCATATATTCTACTCTGTGTGTATACGACAGGATATAATCCTGTCGCTTTTTCCTGCCTTGGCCTTGGTCTCCCACAGGCTAGGCATGTGTCACGGAAGTCGGGAAATTTTTTGCCCACAGACCCCATGTCCATACTTTCCCTAATGAAGGGCCACCATACAGGGTGTATGTTTCAGGGGGTGTTCTTCCTAATTTTCTATGCTTTCCTACCTTGGGCTGTCTCTTTTCTTCCTAAACCTAATTCCTTCCTCCCGTTTCCTCCTTACACCATACTCCTTCCCGTTCCATTTCTTTCGCTATACTGGCCCACATTCTGGCTTGATCAAGTAACTTATGATCTCTGAGCCAGCCACCACTTGTCACTAGGGCAGAATGCCACAGTGAGGCGTCCAGTGGTCATCACACATCCCATTACTCTTTAACAACTTTACCTGAACCCTTTACAGCCGCTATTCCTCTTCGCTGGCTCACTATCTCACGTGCATCCCAGCTTTCCTTGCTTAAGTGACTGGCCTCACCACCCATCTTGGCGGTAGTGATGCCCTGCCTTTTAACTTGTTTTTGACACAGACAAACAAAACAGAACAAAACAAACAAGAAGTGAGGTTTAAAAGTAAAGATGGGTTTTTGAGGGAAAATTGGTCAAAGGGAGGGTGACTGGGGACGTGTTACCCTGTGACTATGTTTATTTACTTTATCACACCTAGTTAGGGTACCGTATCTCAGACAGGAAATTTTTTTTATGTAATCCTTATACAAGCCATACGCTCACCCCAGGCAGAATCATTCGAGGACCCTTAAAGTGTAAAACATGTAACATATATTTTATGGCCTGTCTCAGAGAGACAGGTGTGGCAGTGAATAGCAGCGGGAGATACAAAGGTCGTTCACGCTACAGTGACAGTGACCTTTAGAGTCTATGAATAGACTCTGCAAGTTTTGCAACTATTTAAAGGAAAAGGAAAAGAAACAGACACACATTAAACAAACCTAACTCTTTCTTCCTTGTTAATCAAAGAACAAAAACCAGTCCCCGTTTTCCTTTATCTCTCTGCCCTCTGACTGATCTGAGTGCTTCCCTATGTACCTCCTCCTTTTCCTCACCCAACCAAAAAATTTTCTCTTGCAGCGTTTTCAAAACGCTACGATTCTGGCTACCCTTGCTGAACCCCGACAACTGCAAAATATATATCATATATATATATTTTTTAATCGTGCCAAACATCAGTTTTAGGTGTGTACCCCAAATATGATTTAGGGACTTGGCCGTGTGACTATCCAGAGTTTACGTCACTAAATCCCCCCTTGGGCTTTGGTGAAAATTGGTACTATACATTAAAACTCAACTTGCATACTCATATATTTTAAATACCATGCCATAGGGTGAATAGCCCCAAAACCAGACAGCAAAAAGAAACCAAACCTTCTCTAAACCCTCTATTTCTATTGTGGGCATATTAGCAGCATGATTTTTACATATATGACAAAACAGACATGAGACACACATTACTCCAACCAATATCCAATTTTAAAAGGATCACAAGGATATTCTACGGTTCTTGACCAAAAATGGTCTGGAAGTACAGAAAGACTTGGTCTATAACAATACCCCGAAGTCTGGGATACAGGAGAGTAGATAAGGAGACACAGAGAAGTTTTGAAGTGTAAGAATCTTAAATGATAACTTAACTTTGTACACCCGGGGTTTTGGTCTGTGTGTCCCTGATCCACCGTCTGCAGAAGCGCCGGGCCTCGAGATATTGGCGTCTTCCAGCCCCAACGTTTGGGGGCCACCTTGTTAAGGGGTGTCTTTCAAGGGACCTTCAGGTATATTGGATGGTTGCCAGATTTGGTTTGATGACCCGGGTCGTGATGCAATGACACAGAAACAGAGTTCTCTGAGACCAAATGCATAATTTATTTTTAAAGCATCCGTATTTATACCCCGTTTATAGAGGGGGTTCCTTTGATTTACATAAGCATGACATCAGATTTAAGAAAACATCACTTGATTTAGGTACAAAGTTAGTCCGGAAACATGGCCTTATTAGGAAATTAGTAGAGGTCAACATGTTCTTATTCTTTTATCGAATCTAACAGTTTTTTAGGGTTTTATTGAAGGTAGCATTTTATTACTTCACTGATTTTGTTGTTCATTGAGTATCATGATTAGCTTTTATTCTTTTATTTGTCACAAACCAAAGTTCACTAGCAATCTGTGATTAAAACAGATTTCTAGGGTACAAAATCAGCTTAAGCTTACGAGGGAAAAAGTTACCAGAGAATTAACTCCTTAGATCTGGACATATGGATACATTTTTAATGTCATCCTTAACACACAGTACAGAAAGTGCAGGCTAGAAGTGGAGCCAGGCAGGCATATGGTTTGGGCAGGTGGAGTACTTTTAAGTTTAGGATGTAATCTAGGCAAGAATCATGGTCAGAGAAATAGCTGAGGTCAAAACCACAATACAGAAATATACACCAGCAACACACAAGAAACACCCATGATCAGCAAAATTAAAGAGAGGGATTGTCCTTTTAAGTAGATGCAAACGTATAACCATTGGAGAGTAACACATTAGTGGCACACACTGGCTCTTTAAATCCACTAGAAGCAGCATGTACATGCATTAGAGGACCGCAAAGGCTGAACAAATACAATTGAGCCACCGGGGCTCTAGGAGCACACATAAAATGTCGAAAAGACAAGTGGACTTTGGGTCAATTCTTTTACCCCTTATTTTCTAATAATACTGTTCCTCTATAAAGGGGAGTCCTGTTCTAGTTACCCAATAGGAAAAATGATGGAACACAGGGCTAGGCTACCTCTATAAAAGGTATAGTGTGTATGTTTTTTGATTTCTCACAACTACAGAAGAATGAGGCCATACATAATCTTGCAGTTTAGACTGTGATATGCTGTATCCCCTATATTCAATAAAAATGTGCAGCTCTCCCTGTCGACGTCTATGGGAGTTTCCAACACAGCCAAGTAAATCTTTTGGAATCCTATAGAAAAAACAGAGAGTTTGAGTGCGACCACCTCCGTTCTTGAAGTGACCTACCCAGCACAGAACTTAAGTAGTGAGATCAAATCCCACTTAAATTTAATCGATTTACTTATATAGCAATAACTTATTCTGCAGAGCATATAAAATGAACTTACTTAGGGGCCACAATCTAGTATTTCTATTTCAAGCACATATATACTTGAGGGTCAGTTTCATGGGCATTAAAATTAACTGTATTAGTTGTTAAAATGTGGAGGAAACGGGGAAAAAACGACAAACCCAAGATAATGTTTGGTTGGTTTAACACCAAGGACCATGCAAAAAGGAACAGTGCAAACCATAGTTTGGTGAACTGTATTACCCTTTTAAAATTTTGCAAGAGTAAGGGGAAAATTTAAATTTTATGAAAGAAATTTTAACCCCAAAACTAAATTTGGGTCACAAAGAGGCCTACCCAAAATATGCCTTTTTATGGCATAATCAGAACACGGTGGCAGGTAAAGCATAGGCGCAGCTTTCTGATTAAGCAACCGTGTTAATAGTCTGGGTCAGAGAAACCTCCAGATTTAGCCATTTGACTGCATAGATTCTGCAGTCAGTAGCGACCACAGCATTTAAGTGGTTACAGATGGAGGGGCTACCTTTGTCAGCCCATTGGCAATCCCTGCAATAAATACACGTTAAAAGGTTTCATGGAGCCAGGGAATAATAAAGGGCTCCATGTCTGCTTTCACTTTGTGTCTTTTAGGGTATAAAGAGACCCTGTGGGCATTCCCAACCTGTCTTTTAGTAAATACTTATGCTTTCTTTAAAATTTGTTTAATAAGTATTCCAAGACATAATCAAAAAGTACAGAAAATAAAGGCAGTCCCGGGGGTTTCAAACGGGTAAGGGGCTGAGGTTTGTTTTTAATTTTTAATTTTCATGTAAAGTCGGGCAGGATATTTATTTAATGTGGGCCCGCACAAAAGGTTTTTTTTTTGTTTTGGGGTAGTGCAGGGTACGTTTTTTTTATTTTTTTGCTGTCCCGTCCCCTGTTTTAAAAGATTTCACCTCATTTTCACCTCATTGCTGCTGTGGCTTTTTCTGGCACTTGTCGTTCCCAGATACTACTGCGTGGAAATGGAACGACAATGCCAGCAGCCCCAAAATTTTCCGTTTGTAAATAGGGGGGATTAAGTCGGGAAAGGGGTAATCGGGGCTGCCTGTATTTTCCCAAAACAATTAAATTTCTGAACAATCCACTTTTAATATGTTTCTTAGGCTTTTTCAAAAAAGTTTAGAAACCCCAATCAAAAAAAAACTATGAAGAAACCTTTTTGATAGTTTGTCATGGTTTCTTTTCATTTGCTTTTTAAAAACAAGCGGTATTTGGCGCTTTGGCCCCCCAGGGTGGCTCCATTTCCCTCTACTGTTTATACTTCTGCGATAGGGGGGTCTCCTATTAAAATCTGTTTCTGGCACCATGTTTTAAAAACGAATACCTAATAGCACATTGAATTCTCTCTGACAACAATGGAATGAAACATTTTTCTGTATTGGATTCTTTTTTTAGTGAAGCCTCCACCCAGTCCATACTTATGTTTTCTATGAAAAAAAAAAAATTTTGCGTATTTTTCCCAATCTTATGCAGTGGGCTCGCCTGTATTTCCCTTTTTAAAAAATCATTAATAATCTGTTACTATGGGTTTGCAATAAAGGGGTGAATCTCTTTTAATTGGGCATAAAACCAAACGTGCTACAGAAAATTTTGGTGTATGCAGTTGCACCTCATTCCAAACTGTAATGGTAATACCCATCTGACTGATTCAATAAAACATTTCTCGAAGATCAACGACGGGAAAACAAACAAACTTTTAAATAGAGGGCCAGAATTGTTACTTTGTACTTACTAAAACAGACATACCAAGAGTTTAATAAAAAAAAAAATATAAGTAAAGGAAATCCAGTGGAAAAAGCACTATCCTTTTTTCCCCATATATGTGTAAAATATATATGACATTTTTTATCACTGAATCCGTAGCAACCTGAACTATAACATTGTTATTTATCTTAAACAGCGTAAAAAACAAAACAGTACAAAATTATCTGTTTTTCGGCCATATGCTTCCTAAAAAAATGAGGTAGAAAGCGATTGTGATGGGTCTTAAAATGTGGGGACACAAAACCTTAAACAGTTTTTGTTGTGTAAATGTAAAAAGGCATAAAAAAGTAATAAAAATGGTATTGCTGTAATCATACAGATCCAGTGAAAAAAGTTAAAGGGGTTTTGCCACGATCTAATGTTTACGTGGGATCCTCCAAAATGGTTATTTAATCACTTTTCTAAATGTATGTGATAAAAAAGTGAAGCTTCTGAGAGCTGCAGCCTGCCCTTAGTTTCCTGACTGTTTACATTAGCTACGACCAGGAGCTGATCTGGCAAGCTCTTTGCCACGCTTGCGTTGTTTGCACTTCTTATATGATGGCAGGACACATGAACGAGCTTTAAAGGGAGGGGGAGAAAAAAAGCAGTGTTACTGGGGATCTGCACTAGCTTTGTTTCTGTGTCAGAGCCTGTGTCTGCTGAATCCACTGGCTGTAATGTAATTATCTGAGTAAACATGCAGACACTCCCTGCTCAGCCCTCTACCCTCCCCCCCCTTGTCTGTAGTCAGTGAATGCTGCCTGCTCCGGAGCTTATCTTTACTCCTGAGCAGATAAGAGGGAGAAAACAAAACCCGCTTGTATTGTGCACAATACAGTTATCCCCTGTGGTTTAGCCAAACATGTTTGCTCAAGTACAGAGACTGAATATCAGCTTCGAGAGCGTGCATTGGAGGTGAAGCGATGACATCACAAAGGAGGTACTTGTTTTTTTGAACACAGAAACAAAACGCCCCTTTTTTCAAGGCTCAAGAGGGAGTATCAGCCTGTTAGGTGAGGAAATCACTTTGTGGCAAAACCCCTTTAACATGGTATTTTACTGCTTACTAAACAATGCAAGTGTAAAAGGCAAAAAAAAAAAAACAATGGCGGAATTACTGGGGGATTTTTTCATTTTCTCCCAGAATCAGTAAATAAATGTTAATCAGTAAATTTTATGTACCTCAGAATGATGGCAATAAAAAATAAAAATCGTTCTGCAAAGAAGAAGCTCTTATATACCTATGTCATTGGAAAAATAAAAACTAAAAACAAAAAATTGTCTGGTCATTAAGACCTAAAATTGATGGAGGTGAATTGCGTTGGGCAGGAGTTGTTCACATTACTCAGCTTTGAATTGATGCCACAAGTCATTTTACACAACTGGGATAGTCCAATTGGCAGAATGTGAATAGCTGGAGTATTTTGGATGAAGATTGACATAGTTGGAAAAAAATGTAGACATTTTGAAATGGAGTCTATGGAAACCTGTAATGCTAGCTGAAAATGGAAAGTTCCATTTGCAGAAACTAGAGGATTTTATAATTGCTGATATTTACAGTGATGCAGCTGAGGATAGGCGGCTTAGATTGGAGTCTCATAGTAACGACGACACATCAATCTCAAGAATATTGGGATCAATTTTGTAGATTGATTAAATGAGTCTTGTGTTCATGATGAATTGGAGAAGAATCAGTCTATGAAGGGGAAAACCAATTATAGCTGAAGTGGAGATCGCTGAAATTCATTATGGAGTGTTGGGTTCATATTGGGCTTTTATCAGGTACAAATTTTTAATAGTTTTAGCCATTTTACTATAGTCATCTTTGCAGGTTAGACTGAGATCTTGAAATGTACACTTTGACATATTCATATGATTCCATAATAATGGTCAAAGCAAAAGGTTGTTGTTAACCATTTACTGCCTCTTATTTAAAGGGAATCGGTCGCCAATTATTATTTTTTTGCTAATTAAAACAAGACACGGATACATATTCTTTCCATCTTAGCCATTTTTATTTTCTGTTTGTAGATTTCTCAGTTCTGTTGTCTGTATGTGATTGTAGGGAACAGTGTTCTTACCTGCATTGTTTTAACAACATTTAGAGAGATGCTTTTTAGGAGCCTGTGGACTGGATCAGTCCCATTGACTTCTATAGGAGAGGTTTTTTAGGCTCGCACTGTGACCTGGGAAGAAGTCAGTGTGCAGGGAAGGGGAGAGGGGGTACTGTGACTATCCCCTATTGTGATTGGTGGATCTTGTGTTATCTATACACATTGGGATCTCATTTGAGTTTTACCCTGCTTGTGCTGATAATGTGCAGACTACTGAAAATCTGTCTCTACAGAACAGAAAGTGTTTGACTGTTATTAGCCCTAGTGGCCAAAGTGAAAACTGCAGGACTTAAGAATTTTAAAATATATTAAAAGTGATATTGAAAAAAAACAAACACAGCCAAAAATTGTTAAAAACTGTGTTTAACATAAAAAAATGAGCTAAAAAATAAGTATTTTTTTGATTAAACATTTCCTTTAATGGATGTAATTTTTTTCATTGATGTTTATTCATTACATATGACAATATTAATTATGAGGGATACTTATATACTACTGCTAATAATAATTTAAAGGACACAAACACAAGGCTATCGATGGAAATAGCTTAAATGTTTATTTACTTATACTTCATAATTTAGGGTATGTTCACACATCAGACTTTTCCAATTGGTTTTCCTCTTCATAATAAATCTGAGGCGGCTCCTTGGTTTTCTGCTGAGGATTTTTACCTTATAGAAATGGTATTCGCCTCTAATTTGAATGCAGGTTAGCCCCATATCAATGTCAATTCTTTTTTTCCAGCAGCAAAAATTTTAATTGGTATGGAAAATTGGCGATATAGCTCACTGTGTAAAATACAGCATGGACTGGTCATCTAAATGAATGGTCGTCAGATTATACAAGGATTTTAAAGAGAATTTGATGCAGAATCCACATTGAATTATTCGTTACTAGCAGTATTGTGAACATACTCTAATATATCAGTTCATAGAATATAACCACAAGGTTTACTTATTGAGCTATGTGAGAACAGAGGAGACAGAAGTGATGAAATCAAACCATGTTCATTTCTAGGTTATATATTCAATAATAGGGAAGGGGAACCATGTGAAAAATTAGGTACCCAAACCGTAAAGTGGTTGGGGCATCTTTGGCTGCCTCCCTCATCTTGTACCCCATTGTGAACATTTGGTGGGTACCTCTGAGAGTTTGAGTTGGAGTCACTAAGATAATCATTATGCAGCATAATGATGAATTAAATTTGCTGGAAAAGGAAATCACGTGAACAGATTTTTCGTCATATGCTCAATTTTATTTTAATCGTACAAAAACACTTAAAAATACAATGTTGCGGAACTACAGGAGCTATGTACACAAATGTACACAAATGCCACAATAATAACTAACAAACATTATAGAATCCAATTTACCAATCAAATAATCTAATCTCATAATTACCCCCTAGTAATTGTGAAACAGTGATCAAAAGCAATAGCAAAGGCAATATTGATTAATAAACAACGTTAAAAGAAGGAAAATACAGACCAAAGATTGTTAAAAGCAGCCTGCCAGGTGGTTTCTGCTACCCTACCTGAGGGATGGATATGATAGAGAAAAAGAAGCTGAGCTCCGTGATTTTTTTCATATAATTTAAAACAGGGGTTTTGAGTAAAAAGCAGAGAAAATCCTGACATAAATAGGACTTAAGAGACGGAGAAAGTCCTGCTTTCCCCACCCACATAAAGTGATTGACAGCTTTCAATATATCAGTGTGTGTACTGTATTTACTGTATATGGGCTGGATAAGTAGGGCTTTCTTCTCTTAAAGGGGTTCTGCCACAAAGTAAAATTGACTTGGGAAGTTTGAGAATTAAATAATAAACATTTTCACCATTCATCATTATTAAAAATTCTGGACAGTTTTTGTTTTAGCTGCTTCTTTAGTGATCGATTGTTTACAGTTCATCTCCAGGGGATACGACCAGGGTTGAGAGCTCCTCAGTCCTGGTCGCACATGCTCAGACATCACCTCTCTTCCCAGGTAGCTACTGAGTGTTCAAACCCGGGTGCTGTCATTCTACCCCCGTTTTTTGGACTAGTTAATTTAAAAAGTCAAACAGTGCAAAAAAAAAAAAAAGAAACCTCAATGAGGTATGTGCATTGATAAAAAGGAAAAAAATCCACAGGTTAAATTCGGGCATGGATTTTGTGCGGGAAAGCAAAAATTTTTACCTTGAGCTCAGGGGTAGTACTTTAAAATTTTTTATACAAAAAACGGGGCCCTTTCTTTGACTACAGAGGGGAAAAGGGCCCTGGTGAGGGCATCTTTTGGGTACATAATATGCAATTCCCCAAAAATTTCACCCCCACCCCCCTCTTCGGGCACACAGAGCAAAAGAGCTGGATGCAAAAAGGTTTTAAAAATGAGATCTGGAAAAAAACCCCTTCAAAGGTCTTGTCGGGGATTTACTCTACTTTTTACACAAAAATCCAAATTTTTAAATCAAAAAAAATATCACGGGACCCCAGTTTCTCTCACTTTTTCATACCCTTCTTCAAAAGGGAAATAGATAAACCCACCTAGAAAGTTCCCTTTAAAACCCCCCCCAATTTTTTGCCTTCGGGCGTCGGGTTTTCTAGGGGGATTACTATAAATATTTGGGCCATCACCATCTTCAAGTCTTTCATGATTTTTGGAAGAGTATTTTTCTTCTAATTAATCTTTTCACTGTTTTTCTTTAGGAATGTGCCACAGATATATTCCAGTATAATTTGTCATTTTCCACTTCTGCTTTTAAAAAAAGCCGCAGGATTTATAGCACTGCTGAAACATTCCATGCATTTTAATAGAGCCGCCTGTTTCATTGTCTAGTGTTAATGGCTTACAACATTCATTTTCTGTAATAAATGAAACAAGAACTTTACTACCAGATTGGAAAAATATGAATAAGCACATAGAGGAGACACCGCTTACCGTACATGTTTATCAAGGCATGGGGTTGAGTCCCCAATATACGGGAAAAATGCTCGGGTTTAGGGAAAACCCTACAGTACATTAGCACAATAAGGGCCCTTATTATCAGTATTTGAAATGTGTTTGTTTTCTCAAATTTCTTGAGGTGTTAATGGCCCAAAGCCCGAGGCTGCCCAACTAAGAGATTCTGACAACAGCTTTTACTGTTCTGGTTTCTGGCAGGTTGTCATTAAAGGAGTGTTGCGGGATGTAAGACTACTCTTTGGTCCATCAGGCCATGAGTAAAAATATAAGATAAGACTCATACTTACCTCCCGGACGCTCCCGTTTACTCCTGGCTGCCGGTCCGTTCATATTGACTGTAGCTCTGAATGGTCTTCATTCATGTGACAGCTGCAACCAATTACAGGCCCAGCGGTCACATGCAGGTGACGTTGTGACCTGTCCCGTGAATCATGAATGTTCATTGCTTACATCCTGGATGAACGCATCGGCAGCCGGGATGGAACGGGAGCATCCGGGAGGTTGGTATGGAGGTCGGAGTCTTAGCTTCTATTTTTTATCATGTGCTGACGCACCAACGAGCATTGGTAGATCCTGGAACACCCCTTTAAGACTTTCTCCAGATTAGAAGTCACCAATATTCATCAGGATATCAGTCTTCTTTGGACTATGTTTGCTCTTTCTCTGGTTCGTATATGCTTTAGGTGCCAGACACAGAAGCGATATAGACCAGACTTATGAGGCCAGCAATTACGTGCTGTTTGATTGACATTGCTGCAGAGTAGCCATTCTTTTGAGCAGTGAGGGTCCAGGGAAAACCACCCTTTGTTACTCCCTGGGGGTTATATTGCACCCACATACTTTTAAACGAAAGCGGGAGGGGGGGGAACCCCCTTAAACACAACACTGGTTTTTAAAAGGGGGGAAATTTTAAAAAGTGATGTTATATAAATGGGGGCTTTTTTTAATTGTGCTTGACAACCCTTTAATATGTCATTTATTCTGCATGGTGATAATTAAAATACAAATATGGAAATTTCAGGGTTTTTTTTTCCCTTTCCACCCTACAAAGAACCTTATTTTGGAAGTTTATAATGGTATTTTAAAAAATACAACTCGCCCGGGATTTAAAAAAAAAAAAACAAAAAGCCATCATATGGCTACATAGAAAGAAAAGTCATGTTTACTCTGAATGGAACAGTGTAAAATTCTGGCAATCCCTAACGAATCCTGTTAGTCAATTTATATATATACTTTTTAATTATTATTTCTAAATGGGTTCTCTTACTAGATCAATTCATCTTACCTCAGTCCTGTTTTTTAAGTTTCATTTTTGAATCCAGTTTTTTCTGGCTATTTATGGTTGCAGGACGAGCTTCTGAGGCCCCCAGGCCCTGTGGGCTATAGCAACCAGCGCTGACAGCTATCAGGAGAGATAGAACAGGTCTTTTTTGCAATTTGGGACCTGGGGCTGATGCAGGAATAGGTAGGACATGTTAATAGACACATTTTGCAAAGGACTTTTTTTTTGCAAGATCTTTTTAAAATTTAAAAAAACAATTCTTGTAGTGAGGGCAAAACCCCTTTTAAAAAAAAGGGCAAAAATTGGAAGTTTTTTTTTGTTGGTTTTTGCAAAATTTTAATTTGATTTTTTTGGCTGAGACCCACAAACTAAAAAAGCTTGGTAAGCTAGGCCAAAAAATGGATTATGCAAAGGAAAATGAACCCCAAGTACCCCCAGCCCAAATCTACAGCAAAATTGTTGATAATCAGACAAACAGGAACAGACCTCAACCCAACTGAAATACTGTGGTGGGTACTTAAAAGGGGGCCCCGTTTCCCCTTTTTTTATACCACCCTTGCGGGGATGATTTTGTAAGAAGTAAAGGGCCCTGAGTGTCCAGCAGTGTGGTTTTTTTATGTTGTTTAAAATACAGTTTCAGGGTTTTGCTCTGCCAAATTTTTAACAAATTTAAAAGCTTGAAAATACAGCATCTTTCAGAATAAGGGACACAGTGCTGGAAAAAAGAAAGGGTTTACCTAGCTTTGCTGTCCCCAGCAAGTGGGGGATAATCTTTTGTGACAGGTTTAGTGTTGAGCGATTTTTATCGACAAAATTGAAAAACGGGAAGGTTTTTATGGTGATCGAAATTTCCCGATCATGCGAAAATTAAAAGGGTTTAAAAAACGGTTTCATCATCTATTAAGATCCGCCCCTTTTTCCCGGGGTTCTGTAATTTTGGGGGCCAGCAAATAGATTACAGAATGAAACAGGGTGAGATGTGTTTTTTGCGACCCTATGCTGGGGGTGTGTATTGGGTTTCGTTGGCTGGAAAAAAAAAATGACCCGTTTTTTCATAGAAAAAGGTTTCCTGTTTTAGCCCTCAGTGTCTCTCCAGGTCTCCCTGGGATAGGCCTGCGGGTCTGCCTGTGGCAAAACAGCTCAGGAAATTTAGTTATTTCTGCACAAGAAAACCTTTTACTATTAGCTGTGATCCTTCCCTTTTTGTTTTGATTAGAGGGTTTTGAACATTTTATGTAGTTAGCTAGAGAAATTTTTTAAAACAGCATTACGGGTTTAAAATAAGGGGAGGGAGCGGGGGGGGCCCCCCCGGGGAACAACCCGACAAGCTTTTTTCTTAATAAAACACTGGGGTAAAGTTAAACCCAAAATTAGTGTGGGCATTGTAGTGGAATTTTCTTTAAATTTTTAACAGTTTGCTATTGAAATTTTTTCCGGATATTGGGGAGCCTGAATTTTATTGGGAATAATTTTTTTTCTAGTAATGCAAAGGGTTTTTTGTTAGGTTTCCCAAAAATCCACTTTTATTTTCAGTTTTTCATTTCAGATATGGTTCATTTTAAAATTTTTCCCATTACACCTGTTGGGCTGTTGTTAAAATCCACCTTGCAGTTAAAAAATTTCAATTTGCCCTTTTTGTAGTAGCACAGGTTGGGGTTTTTTACCAAAAAAAACGGGGTATCATTCGAAAAAAATAACAGTTACGGGTTTTTTTTACTTTTGCGCACCCGCATTGTTCATTGGGCGCAGCCCTCCACGTAAATCTTAAAACAGCAAATTTTTAATTTTACCAAGGGTTTAAAAAAGAAAGGGTTGCCCAAAAAAAATAAAAAAACCGTTTTTTAAAAAAATTAAAAAACCAAAAAAACATAACAGTTACGTGTTTTTTTTACTTTTGCACACCCAGCAAATTTTTCATTGACGCAAACATCCACGTTTAAACTTTAAAAAAGAAATTTTATATTTCCACAGGTGAATTGAAAGGTGCAAAAAATACCGTGTATTATACGAAAACATAACAGATACGTGTTTTTTGACTTTGCACACCAGCATTGTTCATTCATAGTTTCATAGTTTCATAGTTTGTAAGGCTAAAAAAAAGACAAGTCGTCCATCTAGTTCAGCCTGTTGTGCTAAGGTGTTGATCCAGAGAAGGCAAAAACCCCCAATGAGGTAGAAGCCAATTGTCCTCATTTTAGGGAAAAATTCCTTCTGACTCCAATCTGGCAATCAGAAAAATCCCTGGATCAATGACCCCTCTCCTGAATCCTAGTCACTATAACTTGTTATATTATTACGCTCCAGAAATGCATCCAAACCTTTTTGAACTCGGTTATTGAATTCACCATGACCAGTCCCTCTGGCAGAGAATTCCATAGTCTCACTGCTCTTACAGTAAAGAATCCCTTTCTATGTTTATGTAGAAACTTTCGTTCCTCAAGACGTAAAGGATGCCCCCTTGTTCTAGATACAGCCCTGTGTATAAATAAATCTTGGGAGAGATCTCTATATTGACCTTTGATGTATTTAAACATATTTATTATGTCCCCCCGAAGCCTTCTTTTCTCTAAACTAAATAACCCTAATCTTGCCAATCTTTCTGTGTACTGTAGTCCACCCAGTCCTTTTATTATTTTTGTTGCCCGCCTTTGTACCTGTTCAAGCTCTACAATGTCTTTCCTGTGCACTGGTGCCCAAAACTGTACACAATATACGTAAATCTACGTAATCTACGTAAATCTTAAAACAGCAATTCTATATTCACCACAGGTGAATTGAAAGGTGCAAAAAGTACCGTGTATCATATGAAAACATAACAGTTACGTGTGTTTTGACTTTTGCACACCAGCATTGTTCATTGACGCAGCATCCACGTAAATCTTAAAACAGCAATTCTATATTCACCACAGGTGAATTGAAAGGTGCAAAAAATACCGTGTATCATACGAAAACATAACAGTTACGTGTTTTTTTGACTTTTGCACACCCAGCATTGTTCATTGACGCAGCATCTACGTAAATCTTAAAACAGCAATTCTATATTCACCACAGGTGAATTGAAAGGTGCAAAAAATATCGTTTATTATACCAAAACATAACAGTTACGTGTTTTTTGACTTTTGCGCATCCAGCATTGTTCATTGACGCAGCATCTACGTAAATCTTAAAACAGCAATTCTATATTCACCACAGGTGAATTGAAAGGTGCAAAAAATATCGTTTATTATACCAAACATAACAGATGCGTGTTTCTTGACTTTTGCACACCCAGCATTGTTCATTGACGCAGCATCTACGTAAATCTTAAAACAGCAATTCTATATTCACCACAGGTGAATTGAAAGGTGCAAAAAATATCGTTTATTATACCAAAACATAAGTTACGTGTTTTTTGACTTTTGCGCACCCAGCATTGTTCATTGACGCAGCATCTACGTAAATCTTAAAACAGCAATTCTATATTCACCACAGGTGAATTGAAAGGTGCAAAAAATACCGTTTATTATACCAAAACATAACAGTTACGTGTTTTTTGACTTTTGCGCACCCGCATTGTTCATTGACGCAGCATCTACGTAAATCTTAAAACAGCAATTCTATATTCACCATAGGTGAATTGAAAGGTGCAAAAAATACCGTTTATTATATCAAAACATAACAGTTACGTGTTTTTTTGACTTTTGCACACCAGCATTGTTTATTGACGCAAGCATCTACGTAAATCTTAAAACAGCAATTCTTATTCACCACAGGTGAATTGAAAGGTGCAAAAAATCGTTTATTATACCAAAACATAACAGTTACGTGTTTTTTGACTTTTGCGCACCCAGCATTGTTCATTGACGCAGCATCTACGTAAATCTTAAAACAGCAATTCTATATTCACCACAGGTGAATTGAAAGGTGCAAAAAATACCGTTTATTATCCCAAAAATTAATAACACTTACGTTTTTTTTTACTTTTGACCCCCAGCATTGTTCATTGACGCTGCATTATACGTAAATCTTAAAACAGCAATTCAAATTTCACCACAGGTGAATTGAAAGGTGCAAAAAATATCGTTTATTTACCAAACAAAACCCAGTTACGTTTTTTTTGGGAAATTTTGCACACCCAGCATTGTTCATTGACGCGGGCATTACGTAAATCTTAAAAACAGCAATTCTATATTCACCATAGGTGAATGAATGGTGCAAAAAATACCGTTTATTATACCAAAACATAACAGATACGTGTTTTTTGGACTTTTGCCCAGTCCAGATTTGTTGATAGACACCTTGCAGTTAAATTTGAATCCAGCAATTTTGTTTTGATTAGAGGGATTTGAGAATAGCTGTGATTTGCCGTCTTTTAATAAGAGACTTTCCAAAACTATTCCATACCTTCTCAATTTTTTATATTTCTGAACATGGAGCGAAATGCAGGTGGTAAGCGAGCAAAGAGGGGGGTAGCACATGGAGGTAGAGGTACGAGAGAAGGTGCTCCTTCCAGTGCTGGCAACAACACGCATGCCAGCGGATCGTCAGTTGCAGGACCGTCAGGCCTGTCATCGCTGGGTCAGGGCCCTGTGAATCTAAGTAACGAACATCGTCGCCAATCTGTCCTTCAGTGGTTAATGCAACCTGCATCTAGCATATTACCTCCTCGTCCTCGCAGTCACGGCCACAAATGTCGTCATCAGCATCATCAGCATCCGTCCAACATGAAGCAGCCCAAATGTCAACTCGTGTACCCACCACTGTGGATAATCCATTGTCTGAAGACCTCTTTGATGACAAAATGCGGTTGGGGTCAGAAGGCATGTTAAAAGATCAAGAGAATAGTGATTTATTTCTGCTCTGACGCCCAGTTACTGATGCCATCAGAGGAGGTGAAGGAAGCCGGTCAATCGGCACAAATCCCGGGCGGTCGGCAACGCCTTGCAGTGCCCCTTGCTTGTAGCCCGCAGCTTCTGGATGCAGAAAGTCAGGACGACCAAGTCACCTGTGTTGATGATGATGATGATGACGACATTGCTGATCCATCCTGGTCTTTTCCGCAGAATTTGCTTGCGAGCGCTTCATCAGTGGACGAGGAGGAAGACGATGGGGTAGTGTCAATACGGGTCCCGCCACAAAAAAGGAGAGGGCGGTCGCAGAAGTCCGCTGATATGATTCCGCCAGCCACGGTCAGCGCAAACCCCGCTCCTCGCTTATCGCCGTCAAAAAGGTCCAGGACCTCTCAAGCCTGGGCCTTCTTTGAGCAAGCCTCTGATTCACCCAGCGATGTCATATGCCGCCTTTGCCGTAAACGCATAAGTAGAGGCAAGAACCTTAAGTAGTTAACCACCACCAACATGTCTAGTCACATGCAGCGAATGCATGAGTTGAAATGGAGGGAACACTTGGCAAAAAGACCAGACCGACGCCGGGCTCCAACCCCTCTCACACCCTCTGTCTCCGCCTCCTCCTCCTCCGCCACCACCAAGCGTCCTCAGCTGCCATGTCTCTCAGAGTCATGATCAGGGATCAGCCTCCGCTTCAGCCTCCACCGTCGCCCGAGTACCACCAGCACCACAGAGACCCATCCTACCCTTCTCCTTCCGCCAGTTTGACAGACTGCACGCCGTACAACGGCCAGTCTAGCAGCCAGCTTCTGTCTTCCAGGTTTGGGAGCAGAAGAAACACTTTAACCCAACCATCCCAAAGCCAAAAGCCTGAATGTGGGCATTCCCAGGTTTTTGGCCTTGGAAATTTTTCCCTTTTCCCGGGTTCTGGTGGACACGGGGAGGGGTTCTCCCAAAGTCATGGCCCTCCCCGGGCCCCCCCAAAAACCAGATCCCCCAAGCGGGGCTTTTCTTTGCCGGGAAAAAGCCTTTCCCTCCCCCTGGCCAGCCGTGTAATTAAATTTCAACGGTTTCTGCATTGTGCCCGGAAAAGTCCCATCCCCACCCCCGGCCCACATGGATGTAAGCACGGCCAAGGCCCGGCCAAAAATTCCCCCCTCTGTGACAGCTAAAGGGGTGGGGGGGTGGATGTTCTGGGGGGGGAACGGGGGGCTTCAGGCCGGCGAAACGCCCCTTAAAAACCGCAGGGATTGCAGGGTTTTTCCCCCCAAAGGTCCTCTGGTGGCATAAAGTGCCCAGGGGGACCCCGGGCCCGTTTTTGGAAATTTAAAATCGGGCCTTGGGGGGCCGCCCACACACGGGTTTCAGGAGCTTTGGACGGTCCTAAGCAACGGGGCCCGAGCGTTGGGCTGGGTGACAAAAACCTTGTCCCAGGCAAGGTGGTTTTGCGAAAACGGGCAAAATCTGCGGGGCCCCCCTTTAAAGATGGGTTTGGTGGAGAATCCCTTCCCTGGAAATGTCATAAACTTGTCGCCCAGAAATTTTCAAAAGAGCTCCCCGGGTCTGGACTGCCTGCTGAAGAAGGCTCGAGGTCTGAGTTCGCACTTCCCCCCTTCGCCCCTGCTTTGTCCCGCCTGGCTGCGTTTTTCAACATTTAAAAGGCTCGGCCTCCCCGTCAACCATCTCTTTGGTTTTACATGGCAAAAACGCTGAAATTCCCCCTCCCCAATTTCTCCAGCCCATTTTGGGAGCAGCGCAATGCCAATTTCGGGAGTTCAAAATTTAACAGGGCCCCGAAAAACGCCGGTGGTGGACCCCGGGGGTTGAACCACCCAAAAGTGGAGGAGGTGAAAGAGTCTGCACCATCCCTTTCCGGTTTTTTAAGAAAGCCACCAAAAAGGGCAGTGCGGGGCATGCCCTTGTCAGCTTGAGCTTGTGGTTTATTTTTAGTTTTTGGAACGAACGTTGGCATTTTGAAACCAAAAAGGGCCCGCCGCGACGGAGGAGGAGACGGACACAGGGTGCGGACACGGAGCCTTTTCTCCGTCAAATCCACAAGGGCCCGGGCCCGGTTTTTACAATTTCCTCGGTCTTTTATTAGGCAGTGGTTTGGGGGGCCAGAGCTAGTGCAAGGTGGCGACAGCTCTCAGGGGCATCATCTTTAGGCAAAAACAGGGCTTTTTGTTGAAGCTGGGCCGGGGCAGGGAGGAGGGGAGGTTTTTTTTCCTGACAAACCCATGTTACCCACGTCCCTGCCTTGGAAAGGGGTTGGCGCGAAAATTTAGGCGGAGGAGGAAAATGAAAGGGAAAACAGTTTGCTAGTGCCCCTGACCCCGAGGGGTTGGGAAATCAAGGCTTTCCCTTTTTCACATGAGTGGGTTGGTTTTGAAAGCCCCCATTTCCTTTCCAAAAAAAATGATCCTCGCATTAAAAGGGCCATCAAAATGAACAACAGTTACTGGGTGGCCACCCTCCTGGATCCCCGGTACAAAAAAAATCAGCACTTTCCTTCCACCCACCAAATAGAGAGTAAAATGCAGGAAATGGAGACCTTGCTGATTGATCAACTGGAGACATCTGTTGCGTCTGCTTCACGTTCCCCAAATGTCACGGTGGAACAACATCAGCGACGTGACAGCAGTAGAGTGCCAAGTAGGCGTAGCGGCAGCAGCAGGCAAGGTGGCAGAAGCCTAATGGGTGACCTCTGGCAATCTTTGTTTACCACCTCACCAACGCATGCAATGCAGGGCACACATCCAACACACAGAGATCAGCTTAAGATCATGGTGCACGACTAGCGTCTCAACACCGATGTATTTGCATGTGTTCCTGACCCAATAGACATCAGGTTATCCAAAATTGACTAATTTACCGAGCTCGCTCTACACGCCATAGAGGTGTTGTCCTGCCCAGCAGCCAGCGTCATATCTGAGCGGACCTTCAGCACAGCTGGAGGAGTCATTACAGACAAACGCATCCGGCTTTCCACAGATAATGTGGATCGTTTGACTTTCATCAAGATGAATCAGGCATGGATCTCTGATGATGTTGTGGCCCCAATTGCCGAGGTCACCGATTAGTTGCCGGTCTACTTCACATTCCTTTTCAAACAGAAATGGTCATGATCATTTCTTACTGCAATTTTTATTCTCTTTTCCCAACAGTTCATTTGCTGGTTTTGCTGTGAGGAGACTGTAAAAGACAGCAAGGTTTTCATGACAACACCGTATTCCATTTACTCACTTTATCTTAAGAAGTTTTCGCATTGTCAATAGGTTTTGAGGTCATGTTGCTGTGAGATACAGCATAATATGGTCCTTTGGAACAGAAATGTGGCTTCTAAGTGGCATTTCTCCCTCACAATTTTTAATAGTGGCTGAGAAGTCATATTTATAATTTTTTGGGGTCATGTAGCTGTGAGATACAGCAATAATTTATGGTCCTTTGGAACAGAAATGTGGCTTCCCAAGTGGCATTCTCCCTCACAATTTTTAACAGTGGCTGAGAAGTCATTTTTATAATTTTTTGGGTCATGCTGCTTTGAAATTTCAGCAATAACAGGTCCTATTATTAAAAAATTGGTTTTGTTTTTTTTCAAAAACCAGACATTTTTTTTTTCTTCACAATTGACCCAAGGAAAAGGCCTTTTAAGGGTCATGCTTTGAATTTTGGGGGCATTTTGCTTGTGACATGCAGCTATACAAGGTCCTAGTCTAAAAAATGTTGTTTCTAATCGACATTTGTTCATCCCAATTGTCAAAAGTGGCTCTAGGGTCATGCTTTGAATTTTTGTGGCATTTTGCTGTGACATGCAGCTATACTACAGGTCCTATTCTAAAAAATGTTGTTTCTAACAGACATTTGTTCTTCACAATTGACAAAAGTGGCTCAAGGGTCATGCTTAGAATATATGCGGGCATTTTGCTGTGACATGAAGCTATATAAGGTCCTATTCTAAAAAATGTTGTTTCTAACAGACATTTGTTCTTCACAATTGCCAAGTGGTCAGGGTCATGCTTTGAATTTTTGGGGCATTTTGCTGTGACATCAGCTATTACTAAGTTATTCTAAAAATGTTGTTTCTAACAGACATTTGTTCTTCACAATTGTCAAGAGTGTCTCTAGGGTGATGGTGCTGTCAGAAACAGGAATAGGTAGGACACTGTTAATGGACACATATTGCAAAATGACTTGTTTTTGCAAGATCTTTAACATAGCTATCAATCCCTGTATTGAGACAACCCATTTAATACAATGAAAAAAAGAGAAACAAAGACATGGTGGGATTCCATCTTATTTTAATAATGTGTTTTCTCGAATTAAAGTACTAAAAAACTTGCATGTACAAAAGAGCTGTTAAAAAATTCCTCTGAATCTTCCAAGGGAGGTACAGGAAAACTTGACCAGATGTAGGTTATTCAGAGGACATGGAGTATGGAGCACGTACAGAGAACAAGTACAGAGACCATTTCCTCCAGCACGTTGAGTAAAATGAGAAAAGAATGCCAAGTAAAGGGCACCTGGGTGTAACAGGAGCGTTAACCACCAGTATTTCCAAAATGAAGCTCAATTGGTCCACATCATACGGGGGGACAAGCGCTACCCGGATTCTTTTACGGGGGT
>JAODAL010006397.1:0-133860 GCA_025379985.1 Phyllomedusa bahiana | reverse complement strand
TGTACAACAAAGTTAAAGCAATCTGTGATTAAACGATTTTAGGGTACAAGTCATCTTAAACTCAAAAGGGGAAAGTTACCAGAGAATTAACTCCTTAGGTCTGGACATATGGATACATTTTTAATGTCATCCTTAACAGTATAGATGTTGAGAGTGGCATGGGAGGTCATGTTGTGAGGGGTCAGCCTCTGCATACCAAGACCGGTGATGAGGACAGCAGTGACGATGAAACACAAAAGATGATGATGTAGCGACCGCACTTGGGAGCGGGTGAGGCAAGGGCTTCATCATGTCAGGGAGAAGAGGGCGTCAGCTTGCGCGTCAGGCAGCGGCGCAGCCAGCAAGGGGGTCGTGTGGCGTGAGTCAGCAGGATAGCAGCAGTGTGAGGTCGGAGCCAAGCGGCCACGGGGTTAAACAGAAAGCGCCCAGTTGCACGATGCCTTTTGCAGCCAGTTCAAGGCTCCACCACCTCTGCAGAAGGGATGGGGTTTCTCTTTGACATCATTCCGGTCCAGTGCCCCTGCTCCTCGCTACTCATGGCGCCGCAGTCGTTCAGCGAGGCGATTGCAAAGGGGACAACAGTATGTGTCCAACCATCTAAGGTGCAGCAGCTGATCGTGCTCCTGTCCAAGTTGTTGGTACTGCAGTCCCCCCCTTTCCAAATGGTGGACTCTGCTCCATTCAGAGAACTAATGGCTTGTGCCGAGCCGAGATGAGAGTTCCAAGCCGTAATTTTTTTTTCCAAAAAGGCAGTACCAGCACTTCATAAATATGTAGAACAAAAGGGTGGGCCAGCCCTTTAAAGCTTATCTTTTTGTTCCAAGGTGCATGGCAGCGCGGACGTCTGGAGCTGTAACTACGGTCAGGGCCAGTACTGTCCTTTACGGCCCACTGGGTGATTGTGTTTCCCGGCCAGGACACCAACAACTTGGAAGGAGACGTGCTTTCTCCTCAACGTTGTCAAACTGCTGCTCCTGCGCCAATGTCCGCCCCCTCCTCCTCCACCCCCACACCATCTCAGCCTCCAAGTTACTGCTCCATTTATACCACATGTGTAGGGCCAGCTGTGTCACGCAGTTCTACACCCGGCTTGCCTCGGCGACGAAATCACACAGGGGAGGGAACTGCTTCCGCGTATGCAGCAAGAAAATCGATGTGTGGCTTTCTCCGCGCCACTGCAAATCGGAACCCTGGTGACGGACAATGGGAGAACTGGTGTCCGCGCTGCACGAGGAGGGATGGGGCCATGCGCCTGCATGGCGCATGTGTTCCCAAACTGGTTGTGAAAGGTTCCCGAAGTCTTCACCGATTTCAGAAAAAATTTGAAAATGGCCAGGAAACTGTGCATTCGTTTCAAAGCCAGGAACACCTCCCCGAGTTGCAAGCGGCAGAAAGGCCTCCCCAACACACTCTGATATGCGATGTTTCCACCGTTGGAATTCCCGCCTGCACATGTTGGACCAAAATGTATGAACAGAGAAAGGCCATTAACGATTTTTTGTGATCCCGGCAGACAGAAGTACTCCCTGTGTAACTTTGATGTCAGCCAGTGGCAGAGTTTTGCGTGACACCTGCCGTTTGTTTGAGGCCATTCGAGGAGGGCCACGTTATTTGTCAGTCGCCAGGACTACGGGATGAATGAGTTCATTCACTGCTTCATGTCCTGGAACAGATGCTGAAAAAAACTATCTGGGCAGGGGACTGGAGACGTGGCGGGTACATTCTCGTGGCCCCCATGAGTCTGGTGGGACTGAAATGGGGAGGAGGAGGAGGACATTGGAGCAGAAGATTGTCTGGTGAAATGAGTAGATTTTCTACCAGGTGACAAGAGAGGAGGAGCAGGAGCAGCTGGAGGAGGTGGATGGAGATGAGGAAGACGAGGCAGATGACCCCCAAGCACCGTGGCAGTATACAGTGGAAATGGAGGCAGGGAGTCACTTGTGGAGATGGCCCGCAGCATGCTTATTTGCCTGGCTAGTGACAGCCGAAAAGTCAGCATCCGGCAGAGGGATGACTTCTGGCTCTCCACCCTATTGGACCCTCGCTACCGGTCCAAAATGGGAGCCTTTTTCCCAGCTATTGAGAGGGAGGACAAACTCAAATAATATAGGGAAATCCTCCGTAATCAGTTGGCCGCTGCCTATGTGCGGCATCGTCCCTCCTCTGACAGGTCTGACCGGGGGGTTCCTCAGCGCTCACGTACTACTGCCGCGGCTGCTGGGGGGAAGGTGGGGGGGTAGGAGCAGTACCAGCTCCATCAGCAGTAACCTAAGTCTGGAGTCACTGATGAGCAGCTTCCTTCACCCGCCTAGTGAGGAGGGCAGTCGCCAGCAGCAGCAGCAGCAGGACCTGGAGCAGTCCCTGAACCAAAGGTGGTGCCTACTTGGACAGCACTCTGCCACCCCAGTTAGAAGATCCGCTGGACTACTGGGCAGCCAAACTGGATGTGTGGCCGCAACTTTCCAAGTTTTCAGTGGAGAAGCTGTCCTGCCCGGCCAGTAGTGTGGCATCAGAGCGGGTGTTCAGTGCGGCGGGGGCCATCGTTACCCCAGGAGAACCCATTGTCCACGGGAAATGTGGAACGACTGACTTTGTCAAGATGAATAGGCGTGGATCGGCCAGGATTTCCACACACCATGCCTTAGGCGTCAGACTACATCAGCCATGACGCCTCACCCAACTGTGAGAAATGAGTCTGGGTTCAAACTACCTGCCTCAGCCACTATTCTGATGCCGCCACCCGCCTGATGCCACACATCTGCTGACAGTTTCTCCATCTGCCAACCATCTTTACCAGGGACTGGTATTGCCACCCACCTCCACACTCTGTCATTGTGCCACTGTCTGACCTCATGCTGCTGCTGTGGTTGCTGCCGTGACCTCCACACTGTGTCATTGTCCCACTCTGTGGCCTACTCCTGTTTTTGCAACCTCCAGAATGTCATTGTGCCACTGCCTGACCTCATGCTGCTGCTGTGGTTGCTGCCGTGACCTCCACACTGTGTCATTGTCCACTCTGTGGCCTACTCCTGTTTTTGCCACCTCCAGATGTCATTGTGCCACTGTCTGACCTCATGCTGCTGCTGTGGCTGCTGCCGTGACCTCCCCACACTGTGTCATTGTGCCCACTGTCTGACCTCATGCTGCTCGCGTGGCTGCTGCCGTGACCTCCACACTGTGTCATTGTCCCACTCTGTGGCTCTACTCCTGTTTTTGCCACTCCAGAATGTCATTGTGCCACTGCCTTACTCATGCTGCTGCTGTGGCTGCTGCGTGACCTCCACACTGTGTCATTGTCCCACTCTGTGGCCTACTCCTGTTTTTGCCACCTCCAGAATGTCATTGTGCCACTGTCTGACCTCATGCTGCTGCTGTGGCTGCTGCCGTGACCTCCACACTGTGTCATTGTGCCACTGTCTGACCTCATGCTGCTGCTGTGGCTGCTGCCGTGATCTACACACTGTGTCATTGTCCCACTCTGTGGCCTACTCCTGTTTTTGCCACCTACAGAATGTCATTGTGCCACTGGCTGACCTCATGCTGCTGCTGTGGCTGCTGCCGTGACCTCCACACTGTGTCATTGTGCCACTGTCTGACCTCATGCTGCTGCTGTGGCTGCTGCCGTGACCTCCACACTGTGTCATTGTGCCACTGTCTGACCTCATGCTGTTGCTGTGGCTGCTGCCGTGACCTACACACTGTCATTGTGCCACTCTGTTGACCTCATGTGCTGCTGTGGTGTGCCGTGACCTCCACCTGTGTCATTGTGCCACTGTCTGACCTCATGCTGCTGCTGTGGCTGCTCCCGTGACTGTTTGCCGGGGACCTCCCACTGTGTCATTGTCCACTCTGTGGCTTACCCCTGTTTTTGCACTCCAGAATGTGATTTGCCACTGTTGACCTCATGCTGCTGTGTGGCTGCTGCCGTGACCTAACCACTGTGTCATTGTCCCACTCTGTGGCCTACTCCTGTTTTTGCCACCTCTAGAATGTCATTGTGCCACTGCCTGACCTCATGCTGTTGCTGCCGTGACCTACACACTGTGTCATTGTGCCACTGTCTGACCTCATGCTTCTGCTGTGGCTGCTGCCGTGATCTCCACACTGTGTAAATTGTGCGCCCGTCTGACCTCATGCTGCTGCTGTGGCTGCAGCTGTGACCTACACACTGTGTCATTGTCCCACTGTCTGACCCATGCTGCTGCTGTGGCTGATGCCGTGACCTACACACTCTGTCATTTGCCCACTGTCTGACCTCATGTGCTGCTGCCGTGACTCCACACTGTGTCATTGTCCCCACTCTGTGACCTACATGAAAAAATTTGAGACTCTCGGTTCACATATTTTGATCAAAAGATGTTTAAGCTGCCCACGACTTTCAACGTGATCTCAAAATCGGGCAGTCCTATGCTATCTTTACTCTAAATTCGAGCCAATCAGGCTCTCACTGGGTCACACCCTCCTTATTCAGAGAGAAAAAATTTAAAAAAACACCAACCTGCAAGCTGCCCTTTTATGACAGCCTGTGAGAGTGGGTGGGGACAGAAACCCAAAATGGAAGCACCCCTTCCTTCCCATATAGGTTAAAATCAATGTACACCAAGTATAGCATATGTTTCTGCACACAAAAACATTTCTGAAAAAACATATGCAAACCTGGGTGCACTGGCAGGGCTGCGGCACACATGTAATTATACATGTACACACACAGACCACTGCCAGCGGCACACTACTGCAAAAAGGGCAATACACTACGTGGAAATCTCTAAAGAAGCACTTATGCGATCTATCATACATGAAAAAAACTTTGAGACTCTCGGTTCACATATTTTGATCAAAAGATGTTTAAGCTGCCCAACGACTTTCAACGTGATCTCAAAATCGGGCAGTCCTATGCTATCTTTACCTCTCAAATCGAGCCAATCAGGCCTCTCACTGGGTCACCGACTCCATTATTCAGAGAGAAAAAATAAAAAAACACCCAACCTGCAAGCTGCCCTTCTTATGACAGCCTGTGAGAGTGGGCGGGGACAGAAACCCAAAATGGAAGCACCCCTTCCTTCCCATATAGGTTAAAATCAATGTACACCAAGTATAACGTATGTTTCTGCACACAAAAACATTTCTGAAAAAACGTATGCAAACCTGGGTGCCTACACAAACTCTGTGACCTATTCCTGTTTTTGCCACCTCCAGAATGTCATTGTGCTACTGTCTGACCTCATGCTGCTGTGGCTAGCGCCGTCACCTCCACACTCTGTCACTAATGTTGCCACCTGAGCTCTCAGCTTGTTTTTTTCCAGCTTTCTCTGGCATGACTTTATCAGGCAACATTCCCGCTTCAGTTTTTTGGTAAGTTTTGCCCTCTTATGTGCCCAGGGAATTTTATAGTGAAGCGATTCTAAAAGCGGCGGCAGTCATGTGCGTGTCATACTAAAACACAACATTGTATGAAGACCAAACTAAGCTCCCTCTGCATATTTAAGCATGGCACAACTTTCTACAGCACCCTGCAGGCTCTGTGCAGCCTGGAAATAGCTGTTTTTTTAACGTGATTCATGCCGAAGTAATTCGGAACGAAGTTATTTTTGCCGAGAAATTTGGCGAAGTGAACGAAACGAATTTCGGGAAATTCACCAATCTTTAGTTATCATCCACGTACTATGATCGAGTCATTACCTTACAGTCAGTTTTTGAGGGTAAAGAGGATTGTGGATGATCCTGTGATTTTTGAACAGAGACTTGATGAAATGTCCTCAAAATTTAAAAGGAGAGGGTACTCTGAAGGAATTATTTCTGTACAACAACAAAAAGTTAAGGTGCTTGATAGATCTTTATTGTTAAAAACTAAGGAACATAAGTCATAGTTTCATAGTTTGTAAGGCCGAAAAAAGACAAGACGTCCATCCAGTTCAGCCTGTTGTGCTAAGGTGTTGATCCAGAGGAAGGCAAAAAACCCCAATGAGAAAAATTCCTTCCCGACTCCAATCTGGCAATCGGAAAAATCCCTGGATCAATGACCCCTCTCCTGAATCCTAGACACTATAACTTGTTATATTATTTATGCTCCAGATAATGCTTTCCAAACCCTTTTTGAACTCCGTTATTGAATTCACAATGACAAGTCCCTCTGGCGGGAAAATTCACAGTCTCACTGTCTTACAGTAAGATCCCATTTCTATGTTTATGCAGAAACTTTCGTTCCTCAAGACGTAGAGGATGCCCCTGGGTTTTAGATAAGCCCTGGGTGTAAATAAATCTTGGGAGGATTTCTATATTGACCCTTGATGTTTTTTTAAACATATTTATTATGTCCCCCCCAAGCCCTCTTTTCTCTAAACTAAAAAACCCTATCTTGCTAATCTTTTGGGTACTGTAGTCCACCAGGTCTTTTATTATTTTTGTTGCCCGCCTTTGTACCTGTTCAAGCTTACAATGTCTTTCCTGTGCACTGGTGCCCAAAACTGTACACAATATTCCATGTGTGTTCTAACCAGTGACTTGTATAATGGGAGAAAAATGCTCTCATCATGTGCCTCAATGCCCCTTCTAAAGCACCCATGATCCCATTTGTCTTGGCAGCTGCTGTCTGACACTAGCTGCTAAAATTAAGTTTACTGTCCACCGGATTCCCAAGTCCTTTTCCATGTCACTTTTACCAAGCCTTTTTCCATTTAACATGTAGTCATGTAATGGATTTCTCTTCCCCATGTGCATAACCTTGCATTTTTCAGTGTTAAACCTAATCTGCCCTTTCCCGCCCAGGCCTCCAATTATCAGATCCCTTTGTAATAACACATTATCCTCTATTGTGTTGATTACTTTACAGAGCTTAGTATCGTCTGCAAAGATCATTAATGAAAATTTTAAAAGGGGGTTGGGGGCCCAATATACAGCAAATGAAAACCCCCTGTTAAAACTTAATTTTATTATTTTTTTTTTAAAAAATAAAATATCTAAACCCCATTACATTACCACTTACCTAGATGTTACAGACTGTGCATATTCCCAGTGGAGAAATCGCCTGATAAAGAGCGGTCGTTTTAAATGACAGACAATGCCCCATCTGGTGATAAACACCTTTAAATCCGGGCTATCCCGACGCTTTTCCCCCCTTTTCAATTTTGGGTTTCTGGGGGGGATTCAAAATTTCTCTCATGGGGAAAAAAAGAATAGCTTTACAACGCATTTTTCACAAACTTTGTATTAAAAATTTTTGATAAAAAACTGATACTTAGCTAAAAGTGCTGCAGGTTTAATGACGATAAATTCCGCGCCCCCTCTAGTACGGGTGGCCCCCAAGTAAGGGGGATCCTTTTCAGGGCGATTACCCCCTGGCGATGTGCAAGTATGCTGTATCATCTGGTATGTATGGAAATGTATAGGGGTTTAGATATTATATTTTTTAAAAAGATAAATAAAAGTTTGTTTTAACAGGGATTATCATTTGCAGGATATATTTGGGATAAATCCTTGTTATTTTTGAATTTTTAGTTTTTTTAGGATGGGGGCCAATCTGACCTGGGTACCCCCCAAGTAACAGCAAACCAGTAGATTTATTCCCTTAATTATTTCCTTTGTTTTTACTTAGCCGTTGCTTACCCCCTTGCAACTTTTCCCCCAGTCCCAAACATTCCCCTTTTATTTACCCAAATTTTATGTGGCACCGTATCAAATGCTTTTGAAAAATTAGTATTTTAATCCCGAGCCCTCCTCCCCGTTAGCATTTTTATCTACATATCAAATGTTTCTAAGAAATTAAAAATGTTTATCAATAAAAAATGGGGTTTTTCTGAGGGACAAATTTTTCCCAACTATCTGAATTCAATTCCCTCCAAGAATGGCATTAGGAGGAACAAAAAAAAGAGGGATTTCTTGTACTTTTAATGTAAATAAAGAGATTGTTTTAAAAAAATCAGGGTTATAGACCACTGTTGGGGGGTCGTTTACCAACATTGGGGGACCCCTTTTCCCCGGTATTCCAAATTTACGATCGGGGAAAAATGTTTTACCCCATTGGAAAAAATGAGTCGACAAAGAGTTCTGGATCAAATTTCATTATGTTCCAAGCAGTTCTGACAAAAAAAAGCTTAAAATATTTTATAACTGAATCAAAAAAGCCAGGCGCAATAGAGAAGGAGGAAGGGTGTATGCCCCTATTTAGGCAGTGTTAAGTCATTTTTTGGTCCGTTGTCTCTGGGGAAAAAAAACCCCTGGGATTGCATCAGCCAAAACTCAGTCAATTCCCGTAAAAAGAAACTTCAGGAAAGGGAGACAATTGCTGGAGGTCACTCTTTAGGAAACAGGTCAAGGGGGTCACATCTGAGCCATTTTGGGTTTTTCTAATTGTGATATTTGCACAAAATGGATTTGCTCAGCTGAAATGCCTTATAAGAACCCCACTCCGATATGTGACGTCAACATTTTGAACAATTAATAGCTCTAATTTGTTTAAAGGTTATAATTGAAAAAAATGTTTTTCTCCTTTTAAGAATAGAAATTAAATGGTTCCATTTTAAATACAAATTTTTGATATTTTTCTTCTGGAGATTATACTTTTTTAATTAATTTGAATTTTTTTTTCTATAACCTTGAGTTCCTTTTAAAAAACTAGCATAGTAAATCTTATGGAAGAGGCCTAATAAAGAGCAAGAGTATATAAGTAGTTTTATGGGGGGACATCTTTAACCTGACAATAGGGGTTGGTTCCTCACTCAGAGTTACACCCCGAGTTTGGTGCCCCGGTATACCAAAATCACGATAGGGTGAACAATTATCGTGGCGAAGTAGAAATTTGTATACAACACAGGGTTCTTGACAGATTTTCATTCATGTATCAAGCAAATTCTGACAAAGCAAGCATAATACACACATAGTTTGTATAACACACAGTAGATCAATATAAACGCAGGCGCAGTAGATAAGAGAGGAACGTCATGTATGTCCATATTTATAGGCAGCATTAAGTAACAGTATAATTGGTCCATGAGCTGCTGTTCTCAGAAAAAGTTCTCTGGGCTTTTGACATTAGCCAAAACGTTATGATCAGTGATTTACCATAGTTGTACACCTTTCTTCAGTACAGGAGAACTGATAAGATATGTTACATCGCTGTTACAGCAACCGAACATGGGGGCCTTTCTTCAAAATGGCTGTGTACGACTTTTCACAATATAGGGCGCACATTTTAATTCTGTAGATTCTTTTTAAGTGGAGAAAGACCTTTTTCATGTGCGAATGATGGGAATCATGTTACAGACAAAGTCTCTGGTTTAATATGGAAGAAAACACCAAGGAGAAAAGCTAGGATTTCAACAGTATACATAAGCAAATGCAGTATTAAGTTTCTTTAACCTCTTTTACCTTCACAATCCCCCCTAAAAGACCAATGTATTTCTCGCACTGTCCCTATTGTCCTTCCTGAAACTGTCGAATTGCAATTAGGAGCTTTGAGGAAACTGCTCACACTGGGAGGGTAAAGGGTGTGGGATTTCTATCAATAGAATTGTGATGTGAAACCCGCACTAAGGAGGGGGGGAATTCAACAGCTCAACTTCACGAGATGACCTAACTAACAGTGTAGGTTATTCCCCGTATAACTGATCCCTATCTAAAATCATAGAAAGACTCTGTGGTTCATACTATATGGGGGTCCTGTAGGAAGGGAATGTCCTTGTGGTGTGACTACTTTTGCATCACTGCTATCGAGATGATCTAGAGGCGCCTGTATCGTGCATTAAGGAAAGTTCCTGAAGTGGCAGCTCCAGCTATCCTGGCCATAGATTGTTTTGTTAGAGAGGGAGGCGCAGCAACATACAAACAGTTGAGGCTCACCACGTAATAAACGAAGTAGTACCAGCCCACTGTGCTGTGCATGTATACCAGGCCTGTCCAGCCGTCCCAGTCCAATCAGTCAGCCAGGAGGCCCCAAGAAGTGTCCACTGCCTGATTTTCTCCTTCAGTTTCTTTGGACAGACTTCTTTTATCTTGACCCTAGGGCGATAGTGTGTCGATCTTTCCCCATTCACTTCCTGTGGATTGTCAGGTATATAGGTGGCAGCATTTCTTCACCTATCATGGCGCATAGTAAACACTACCTATCTCCAGCCAGCACCATGTCGATGGCTAATCCGTTTCAGTAAGGTCATCCATATGTTAGTTGGGGCCTAATGTCGTTCAAAGACTCCTTGAAACCATCTACTACTGTAATTAGACAACCTTTGTGATTTATATAGAATGTAATTAATCCAGTCTACATCGTATTAATATTGAACTTGGGGAATAAATGGAAGCAAAGACCTCAGTCAAATTTGATCTATCGCCTGAACTGAGTCTGGGCACCCCCCTTGGCACTCCAATAGTAATTCTATATACGAACACTAGAGTCTTCCCCTGAATACGGGGGGCTGCTCCGTCTCTTCCTGCTGTGGGGTTCTTCTAGGGGGGGCTGGGATTCCTGGGTAACGACCTTTGAAGGCATGGTAAAGCTTGATTCAATGTACACTTGAGACCCTTAGCATGTATCTGGCAACCCACATTCTAAGATGGCCCTATCCCCACTACAACCAGAAGAGCATCCATGAGGTCACCCAGTTGAGAATCAACAGATTCCCACTGCGGTCAGGTAAACCTTGGCAAAATCCTAGTCCTGAAGACCCCCCATAATGTCCTTTGCCGTCTAGTAGTATTGGAAGAGACAAGTTGTAGTTCCAAGATGTGCTACCCACACCTCCCAGGTGGTCTCCACTTGAGAGGGTGTTGAAACTTCAAAAGGGGAAGCAGGTCCTTACGTTTCGAACCATGTTGTTTTTACAACAGGCTAATAACACACTCTTCGTATCTGCATAACTTGGTGTATAGGGGGTGTTTCCATGTGTGGGTTTGGCACGGCACAGGCCAAACACCCAACTGTTAGATATATATATGGCCCTGACGGTGTATTTTAATATCCCAATCTATTAGCCACCAGGTATTTCCGATGAGAAACTTGAGGTTTCAATAGAAAACACATCTTCCCTGACTGCATATATGGTGGATGGGTACGCGAGACCGTCTTTCCTACTGCTTTTTGGAGATTGTCTATTCCCATCTGTGTGTACATTGGTAGTGGCGGTGGATGGTCTGATTTGTAAAGATCGTTTAAGTTCTATTACTCCAAACTTTTTCCGTTCAAAAGCAGTCCCGATACAACACCAAAGAACCTACTTTCCATGTCTCCGGCCGGGGGTGCTCTAGAGTTGAGAACTAACAGGGAACAGCGCATTCGGGTACTGTACCACTCAACACCCACGTATCTGTTCCGGTCCCCTGGTCAGAGTCAACCATACCTAGTAAGGAACCGTCCTATATCAGGGTCCTTGCGTGCCGTGGCTTCGGATGAGCAAATCCCATGCATCTTTCCCCCGTATATCCCAACACTGCATCTGACCAGTAGAATAGCAAATTTTCATTCCCCCGGGAGCGTATACACCAATAAAAACACACCCAGTCACAAAGGCTCCGAGGTCCATACCTGGGGCGAGGGAAGACATTTCTTCTGGCAAGAGGATAATGGGATATACACCATCATCAGAATATAATAAGGTTTTTGCACAACTACTCGGATTAAATACACACCTCATTCCAAAAAATCACTATAGCATTTAAGTGCTATAAGGTAAAACAAGATAAAATGTGAATAAACAATCATATATATGTCACTGGGGGTTCCCCGTTTTAACAATGTAGAATCATGGTTCCGGACGTTGAGGCTCCCCTCCAAATTCACCACCGTGGGTTGGGGTGTATTCAGATAACTAGTGAGAATGGTCCATTCCAAATCTGGGCTCCATGGCACTTCCTCCTTATATGCCTCTTTAGAGTACACTCGATGAATCTACCTGTTTTGAAATCATGCACCGTTTCCCCCCCTGTGGATTCCTGGAAGACGAGCATAGACTGCAGTCATGCAAATTAAGGTCAACGTCAAAGAGACAATTCAAATCACAAATTGTACAGTCCTGTCACTACTATTATCCCTAAACTCTTCAACCCTGACCTCAAACACCAGAAGGATGCTGCCCAAACAGGGTATCATCAAAATGGGTTAAGGCCATGTTTTGTCTTGTAGGGGTGTTGCCTAACTGTGGTATAGACACACAAATTGGGAAGACAGGTGTCTGGGCCAGGGCATAGGGTACGTCAGCATCATTTTTTGACAACGATATTCCTTGATGGGAGTCCCATTCTCAATCTCATCAACCTTCGCAGTAGCTTTGGTGATGTGTACGGGGCGTGTGGAGAAGGCCCAAATCGAAACCCCTGAACAATGTTCCAAAGTTCTCGAATAAACCGAGTAAGAGAATGCTGGACCCTGGTCTCGACACCTATCAACACATTATATTCCAAATCGAACAAGCTATTTCAGTTAATCAGCTATCATTTTTCCGTATACGTGTTTGGAGGTCCATGTTGGAACACTGGGTAGTGCTATCTGAGCCATCCTGAAGAACATGTCTACTCAACCCAAAACATATTCATACTTTTCCTTCCCGTACGTAGGCATCATGGAATGTGGTCCACTAAATTCCTTTGAGGAAGTGGATATTTCTGTCTTCGCCAAGTGGCTTGCACATGGGAACTTTGAACACAGTAGGTGAAGGTTGCAGGTGGTACAGATATTACATGCATGATTTTAGCTGCAATCATGAACAGGATTCCTTAGCATGGTACCAACATCTGTCACATAGCTGAAGTGCCTGATTCTTCCAACATGATAGCTCCATGGGCCCAGTCTGCAATGGCAGGATACCAGTCGTTCTAGGTAGACATACAAGCAAGGTCTTTTGCACTTCCAAATACCCTGCTTTCGAGGATATGTTCTCCATTTTCTTTCCACTGTTTCTTACTCTTTTGCAGTTGCCAGAAGTTGTTCTGCCTTGATATTCTTTCTTGGGGGGGCCCAGCCGGGCTTCCAATCAGGAGGGCTGGGAGTTATCAGTTCTCTGTTGTTTTAATGAATTCCGTTCCTTCTTCTGGCTCTGTGTGTTTACGCATAATGGGGCTCAGGAGTCCAGCCACATGGGAGATGACACTAGACACCAAGACTGCTGCGTTTTTGCGAACTATGGTCCGCTGGGCTAGGTTTTCCTGCGGGTCTTTGACACTGGTCTTGGTCACTTTGCCATGGAGAGCGTTTTAAACCTTTAAGAATGCTACCATTGTGGCAGTTTCAATTGAGGCCATTAGAGACTTTATCTGTTACTGCAATGCTTGACTGGGTGTTCCCTGCGCAGTTGATGAATCCCTCTATTCTCCCAGATGAGACCGAAAAGTCAGTGGCTAATGCCATAGGCATACCTTGAATCAAGTCCATATTGTGGCACCGTCATTCCTTATGTTCCATATACAGGCTTCCTACCAGACTGTTCATTCAGCAGCCTTGTACTGAAAAGTGTGAGGGGCAATGCTGTCCTGCGCATGAGGGGTCACGATCTTCTGTGTTATTGCAAATCGCTGTATGAAAAGTCCCCATCTTCAGAGTAGTTCAGTATCTTGATCCTCAGTCCAGATCGATCAAGATCTGCAATGGGGGATCTTCCCGTTCCCGCACTGTGAATGGGGCAGCAGTCTTACCTTTGTAAGTCTTTCAAGACAAATCAGGGTTGGGACATCATCTTCACTGGGTCATAGTCCACTTCTTGTTCTTTCCTCCCCCCTGTGTAGTGTGAAGAGAAGACAAAGTGGCTGGGTGAGGGCAGGCTTAAACAAGAGACTGTAAGCGTAGATGGCTGCTTGATGGGATCATATCTATCGGCAAAGGGGTCTGCTGTAGGACTGCTAGCAAGGAGTGCATGGTGGGGCCTAATAATTACAAACATGACCCAGGACCGATGTCTGATGTCTTACCAGTAAAATCTGGTGGCGGGGCGTTGTACAGCCCTTCCAAGCAGGTTTGGGCGCTAGTCCGATAGCAACTGGATCCATACAGTGCTGAATAGATACCCAAAGGGTTCGTTGTCTTATTCCCAGCAGTGGTCTTGATGCGCTGACACCATGAGGCGGAGTGTTACACTGATTGAAATATGTTTACAGATATTAGGACAACCAACTTTTAGAGTAAGGTCAAGGATCTGTAATCATCAGGCCTCTTCTTGAGACTCAAACTGGACACAGCAGGTACTGGCAGTAAGTCCCCAATCATCGCGGACAGGACCGTTTAGACCATAAGAATACCTGTGTAGCTTTGTAGTAATGTGTAGGGTGGAATCAGTGGTCAGTTTGGTATCCCATATAAGTACAGTCATAACTGCAGGTAATGTGTCCTCTCTAGGGCCAGCGGTACGCTATCCCATGCTTTCAGATACCCGGGTCAAACAGGTCAATTCGCATGCCTTCTGGGAGTTTCCTGTATATGTGGTCCAGAGCGTGAAACATGAGCTGCAGTAGAAGGGTCCGTCTTCACTGTAAATTACACAGGGCAGAGTGTCTGATACTAAGAAACGGAACAGCAAGTTCATGAAGGGGACCAGCAATTAATTGGCACGGTTTGGTGGGGCGAACATTATTATGACATGAGCGACCCTCAACCCAATAAATTTAGGACATCAGAGGTAAGAATCTGAGACCCAGGGGTATGGCCTTGCATTGATAAATCGCAACAATTTTGTAGGGAAATACATAAAGATTACCGGATGAAGATAAGTGTGGAGCGAGATGGACCGTGTCTATAGATCATGATAGTTTTCCCTTCTAATTTATCATTAACCAAAATAAATCAACAACATTAGTAATAGCAGATGTAAGCTGAATCTTGATTCCTTGTCCAATAACTTTGCCACTATAGACCTCGTTGGGGGATCCCACATGCAGTGGTTATTATAAACGTATCCAGGTGAGATCACCTGCGCTCGTCATGATAGCAGATCCCTATCTCCATTGGCCCTACACTCCATTCTCGTTAATTTTCCACAGTCCTGTTGTCCTCTATAACCAGCTTTTTTGTTTTTCCCAGAGGCTATAATCAGTGCCAAATACCCCCCCCCGTGTGTGACAATTGAGGTTGTGCGGAGGCTTAACTATGGCTCCCACCCCGGTGAAGTTTGTGTGATGTCCCCGATGACCCAGATAGAACAGTACAGACCACCAGTATGCGGGTTTTATTTAAACATATGCAACTTGAGGTCTTTGGGATCCACCGTTTCCAGATTGACTGGGTCCCATAAGTGGTAACAGAGCACGATGTCCCCTACCCTAAGTCCCCTAGAACCCCCCTTGATCCAACGCGGGTGGAGACCGTACTCGCACTGCGGTTCATCCACGTTCTCCCTGCTGAGTTTCTGGGCTTTAGGTTTGGACTTAGGGAAGAACGATACATTTGTTTCTTTCAGTGGCCGTTTGGTCACATTCATGCCAGCTATCTTCAGTGAATTATAATCATTACACAGATCGTAATTATGCTTAGATATCTCACAAGTCCTCATAGTATATATATATTGTCACCATCCTTTTCTCTTACGATGCAAACTACAAATCGATCTTTGCACTTTCTTTTGACTGATGCGCTACAATTTGTCCTCATTACCATACGTTAGTAGCCAGGAGGAAATATGTCATCCGCAGCACGTACGACCCCATAACAGAGGAGCTTTGAATCGAGAGCCAAAGGTATTATACACTCTGCCAGAATTTTCCATGTGGAAGAGAAAACAAGTGATTGTAGCTTGAAGTACTAAAGATTTAAACGCCTGTGAATGCAGTTATTTTTCTTACACTAACTAAAACATAAAAATTATCCAGTAACAGTATTTTATTCTTCCTTATCCTTCCCTCCCAACACTTTCAACTTCCCACAAACCTTCTTTTTCTTTTTTGCAAACTTTTTTGGCCACGTTCGTGGCCTGTGCTAACTCCAACCAATCCAATGTTACAGAAAACTACTGCCCTCATAATTGCTCACACTACCTCTATTTGCCAATTAATGAAGCAATCTTCCCTTCTTTGGCAATCCAGACACGCAACTATACATTCGAATGCAATTTTTCACCATTATCTATAATATCCCTCTTCTTATCTAAATACAATATCTTCAACAGTCTCTGCCCCCTTCAGGCATACTTATTTCTCTTTGTGAAGCATTTAAACATGTTTTGGCTGTATCTATACTTGGGGAGTTCTCCAAAACCGTATTACAAAGACATACCAGACCGTGGCCACCTGCCTGTGCCCTAGATCCCGGTCTAAACAACACAAGGATTCTATCAAAGTAATAAATATTCCCTCTCCTAACCAACAATAGTCCCACCCCTTTGTTTTGCCCTACAATGTGGGGGACCGTACCTTCCTCCGGTTCTTTGTCCAGAACATAATATCGTATTACTTATTCATATGATTCAGAAATAATCCCCTATGCGGAATTATTTCTGAACATCTCCTACCCACCTGAAATAATCTAGAGCAAATATACAGATCTTGTGTTCCTGAGTAAAATTACCCGGTAGACCTCCCTATACCACTCGAGCAATTAACCTTAGAGACTGTTGAAGGTTCCCACTATATTCAGCAACCATACCAGGGGGGTCAATAGGGTATAGTGTCGATCTACAAACATGAACAATCCGAGAACTACAGGTAAGCCACAGAGCAAAACGAAAGGTCTCACGAAATACTGTAGGCGCCTGGTGAGCTGGAATCACGAAAGTTTTATCTAGGTTGTAGTCACTTTATTGTTGACCACTGCCACGGACGCAATACCCCAAGAAAGCAATCTACTAACCATGTGAGAAACAACAAATTGGCCGAACGGCCAGGTTAAATACATACTAAATGGCATCAACTTACCGAGACCTTTAGAGGCTGCAATTCCATCAATTTCTGATATCCTCCGATCCTCAAACGCCCGTAGGCAGGTCGGGGTCTCTCGCATGTGGTCCTAGAATCCACCGCCCCAAGATCACGGGGCCCCACGGGATGCGGCGCCATAATGTTGGGGTTCGTTTACACACACACATTGGGGGGTTCACTTGAGGGCCCGTTATGGCCCCTTATTCCAGAATCACATTTGGGGAAGCGAAGATATCGTCGTAACCGATTAGAAATTAGAGTCAGACCACGAGGGTTCTAATGTCAGATTTCATGTCATAGTTTTCCAAAGCAATTCTTGGACAAAGCAAAGATTACACACATATTTAGTATAAACTCTAATCAAGATAAACGCTAAGCGCAGTAGATATAATAGAGGAACGGATGTGATGTTCCCATATTTTAGGCATCTGTTTATAAGTACATTTATATTGGTCCACGCTGTCTCTGGAGGGAAATAGTCTCTGGGGATTGCCATTAGCCAAGAACATTTTCAGGTGATTTTCCTATATTAAACCGTTCTGTCTTCAACATAGAACTGAATAAGCAGATGTTCCGATCTCTGTACAGCAACCATCTAAGCTTACTTCATAATTGCTGTATCAAGCTTTTCACAAGATGGCGCGTATTTTATCTGAGATGTCTTTTTAAAGGAGAAAGACCTCTTTTTCGATGTGCAGAAAATGTGTGAGAAATTCAATTACAGTCAAGTCTGGTTAAATCATGATGAGAGATACTGATCATACAGGAGAAAAAGCTGATTGTGATTCACAGTTAATAATCAAATGCAGTATAGTTCAAACCTCTATTACTCACACAGTAGCTATAGGTGTGCCCTCAGAATCAAGCACCCTGTGTAGCCCAGTTATGATATTCACTGGTGGTGGGGGTCCCTTAAGCACTCCAGTTCGACACTGCTTACACAGTTGTATTTTGGTTAGTATTTTCCATGAGCATCTTTAGCCCAAACCAGGAATTGGAAGACAGAAAATAATGCAAATCTTTCCTGATGGTTTTTCTCTTAGTAGGTTCCACTCCTTATTTTGACTTATAAATACTGATGCAAAATCCTGACCAAAGTATTGCCATGTGATAGTGGCTTTGTGACAAGTTCATTATTCACAGGTAATGAGACATGAAACGATCATATGTTGTTAAACTCAAGTTTTGTGTTAAACACATTTTTAAGACTTGGTGATTTTTTCTAATTGTCCACTTTTTTCACAATGAGCTGTATAATAATTGGACATTTCCTGTTTCGTAGAGATCAGTTTTCAGTAATCATGTCATTATCATTAAAGACAGGATTACAATGACAGGTAACACCTAAATTTTAAAGCTTAAGACAGAAAACACAGAATTCATCATTAACAATAGGTGATGGTCACAGCTCTCCTCCCCTTTCCTGCACAATACAAAAAGGACAAAGTTAGTCAGCACCTCTAAACAATAATGGAATGCAAAAACAAAAAACAAAGCAACATTTTCAATAAGCAGGAACCAAGACATACGGTACAACCATTGAATTTGTGGAATATTTTATATTGCATCATAGCTATATTTACTGTGTGTCAAAATTTGAGGTTCTTAGCACACATTTTGATCACATTGTATGAGACCATCTACAATATCAAAGAAGCCTTGTCATCATCTTGGGTCAAAACCGTCAGTGAATTGTGAGCACTCACAATTTGACTTTATACTGATACATCTACCTATAGAATGTCCATATTATCAGGCTGGCAATGGGTTATTTATTGTTGTCTTTAAAGACAAAAGGACAAGGGGTTGTGCGCTTTTTAATAGTTTTTTTACGGTTCTAGTGAGCTAGGGAAATATAAAAAGAAACTTATACTCACCTCTTCCCTCCCCTTGGAGCCATGACCATGCCTATTCAGGCTGCAGCACAGTCCTCGGTCCTTTAGGTAAGGCAGGCTGCGCTTTTGGCCATGATTTGTGACTGTGCTATACTTGTTTCTTGCAGTGTCTGTACACGGTCTTATTATGTTCTGTCTGTGTGTTAATTGATTTCTACCATACCTATTTAAGATCCATTCTTCCTTGAGTTCTTTGCTGGTAATAGCCTTTGCTTGAGCTAGTGTGCTTTGTATATAGTTTGGTTCTATTGGATTACTGACCTGCTCCCTACCTCTTGATCTATGTTTTCTGCTTGTCGTTTTGCTGACTACTCTGCTATTATGTTTGTCTTAGAAGAGTGAAGAAATCAGGCGATACCTTTTAGAGGCTAACTGAGTATATTTGATGGGTAGCTTTCGAGAGAACTAGCTCCCTTCTTCAGACATGATGATATACAAGAAATTGAAAATTCACATGCTTTTTATACACACAAGACATGGACCTTCAAAGGATCTTAGAATTCTTAAACATAACAAAATGCAATATAAGCAAACAAGTCATTTACAACAGGTCAAATAATTAACTATCTGGAAACTTGTGAGGCATGACAGAGGGTCAGTAAATCTGCCGTCTTATCTCACAGCCATCACGTGTAAAATTGTGGCCACACAGTTCACATATAGTTTGACATAAAACTAGCATGGATATTTAACCCATTTTGCAGAGTCTGAAATTTTTGCATTAATTTAAATTCCCATTCCTTTCTCTCCCTCTGCGTCTTAAAGTGTCCCATTAAGACCACCAATCTTCAGATCTTCAATACAGTGGTCCTCTCTGGAGAAGTGTTGTGCCACTGGAAGATCAGTTCTACTGTTATTAATAGTGAAACTGTGGGAGTTCAAGCGCTGGCTGAGTCTTTGCCCTGTTTCCCCCACATAAAGGCCTGTGGTCGGGCATTGCGCACACATAATCAGATACACCACATTGCTAGACCTGCAGGAAAATGTCCCCCTAATTCTGTGCACCTGCTGGGACTGTGGGACAGGTACACTGTCAGCAGTGTGGATGTGCCTGCAGGTCTTGCACCTGTTTTGCTGGCAGGGTTTAGGTGCCATTTTCAGTTGGGGCCTTCAGTGCACTCCGGACATTAATATGCCACAGGTTTAGTGATTGCCGAAAGGAGGAAAGGAGAGGAAAGGGGGGACTGGGAATATGTCTTTGAGTCTGTTGTCCCTATGTAGCACAGGTTGAAGTTCCTTGGCAAACTTTCGTAGGATCTCCAGCTGTGGGTTGTAGGTGACAACTAGGGGCACTCGTTGTTCCTTCGGGGTCTCTTTGTACTGAGCAGACTGTCCTTTGATGGCGGCCGTTTTTGCTATTTGATTGTCCATCATTTTTGGGTTTGTATCCCAATTGGAGAAATTTTTGTCCTCAATCCAGGAGGTTTTTTGTCCGGGTCTTCTTTTGGAGCAAATACATTGTACCGATACCTGGTTTAGATAATGGTTTGCTTTGTGTGCTTGGGGGGAACGCTTTCCCTGGGGTAGGCCTTCTGTCTGTGGGTTTGTGGTACACTAAAGTGAGTAGCCGGTGTTCTTTGATGTGTATTGTAGTATCCAGAAAGTGGTTTTTGCTCCTGAATGGGTAACTTGGGGTTAGGGGGGGGGTGGAAGTTCACAGCAAAAAACCAATTTAATCACTCACCTGAGGGTTTGGCCGGTTCCAAGCGGGTTCTCAAACTGCTACGAAGTCCAAAGCGATAAAAAAGGAAAAATTGAACCCGCCTCAAAAAAAAGGGGAAATCAAAGGCAGCAAAAAAGAGAAAAAATTTATTTGATATAAAAAAAACATATGGACATGAATGCACAGGAAAAAACCAAGTGTAAACCGCATCTTTTGCCCTTTTTCGAACTAGCGATTTTTAGTCATAACAACATTTGTCAATTCCTACTTCCTTTTATAGGAAACCCCCATTCAGCAAGGGGGAGGGAGAAGAGAGGGAAAAAAAAAAAAAAAGGGGAAAGGCGATAAAGGAAAAAAAAAAAAAAAAAAAAAAAGGGAAAAGAAGGGGGGAACAGAAAAATTTTACCACATCAAAAATTTTTAAAATGAGATCTGTTCTATAATTGGACCAGGGGGGTTTGGGCATTTCAACATAAGAATCCCATAGCCTTCCCTATTTATAATGCCTTTTATGACACCTCCTCTGGTTCCAATAAAAACGATTAAATACAAAAAATTTTTAAATCCCATCATTTCCTATGTGTAAAAAAAAGGGTTTAACAGTTGGATACATTTCTTATGTCTGCACAAGACGCCCCAATACATGCCCCGGGGTACTCAATCTTTCAAGCGTCGGGGAGTGCACCCAACTATCTCAATTTTCATTTACACATTCAAGACAAAAAAATACTTTACTTTTCGCAATTCAAAAATTGTTTTAATATTAAATATACACCATCTATAGACGGGGATTTTTTTAGTTTGTTTTACTATTTACAACATGAGCTCTAATAGACCACAAGAAAAAAACCCTTTCTATGTTGACCGGGTTTTCTGTTTTCTATTATTTTGAAAAGGCTAGGTGCAAAAGGAATGCAGAGTGGTGTTTTCCTGAAACAATCTACACCATTCTCAGCAACATCTAAAGGGGATCATCTTGAAAAAATAAGGGAGATTTTTAATGATAATCTTTTAATATGATTAAATCACGCTATATGAAATAAAAAAAATTTTGGACCTGTATTTTTTTTTTTTTGGTTGTTGTCACCACTTTCTAGAGTATAACAGGTCTGATCTTTCCGTTTCTCCATCTAATGATGCTCTATCTAACGACCATTTTTGGGTACCCCCTTTTCGCAATCTACAACAACTTTTTTTTTGTTCCAATTAAAAGCTTTTTTTGGATAAACAATTTCCTTCGCTCTACTAGTTCCCATAGGGTATAGCTTTTAATGTATGCACTGGATGACAAGAACTGGCATAAGTATCTAAACTACTGTTGGGTTTTCTAAATGTTGATGAAAAATTTTTTTTTATCCTCAGAAAACCCAGTCAAGGAAAGATCCAAAAATTTGGGATAGAATATGTGGTATTGAAATTAAAAAATAAACCAAAAGCTTAAATTATTGAATAGAAAAAAATGCTGTGCGGGAGTCACATCAGAATTCCATATAAAATACGCACTAGTAACCCCCCAAAACAGCATAATAATGGTTCCCAAATGGATTGTCTTCATAAAAATATAACATTCCTAAACCAGATAAAAAAGGTTTCAAAAGGGGGGAAAACTTGGCCCCCAAATGATGCTCCTACCCTTTGAAGGTAAAATGAAATTGCAAAACATAAAATAATTGGGAGAAAAAATAATCTTTTACCACAGAAAAAATAATCAATCAATCCCCCAAAATGTAGAATATTTCCTTGGGTGGAACCTTTGCCTTAAATCCAAATAATTGGAATTTGGGTTTAAATACACGTTCAATACCATTTTAACCCAAACTAATTGTTCACACCATTCAAATTGATCTAAAATTTTTGAAAAACATTTTTGTATCTTAAAAAAGCCAAAACATCTCTGAACCAAAGTGCAGAAAACACCACCCACCCGCACATACTTATTTAAAAACCATGCCCGCCACGATTCTCTAGGGGGCTGGAATAGGTTTTCTTAGGGACTTTGGGAGTGAGGGGGAAATAGGAAAACCCGGGGCATTTAAAAATGGGTATCATATTCTTTTCGGGTAAGGATTCCCCAATTTGATTCCCCTCTAAATATTAATCAGATCTTTAGAAACATTTTAGTGGGATCATGAATAAGTATCTGATATGTGGCCCTATTATCCAAAAAGTTATTCAAAATATGTAAAGACTATGTTCAAAAAACACTGACCCCCCTTATCTTCTTCGAATAGTTAGATCTTTGTTGGCTAGAGATTTTTAAAGAATTTTTTTCTCCTGTTTTTGCTCATTTTAGACCGTAAAACTCACAGTGGAGCTCAATAAGTTCCTTCTAAACTAATTTTTAAAATTTATCTAACGCAGCTGAGCGAGACCCCAAAGGGAAAAAACTCTATTTTTGTATTTAAACTGAAATTGCCCAATGGTTGTATTGACTTTCATCCAACATAACATTTTAACACATAAACTCCTGAAAAAAACATTATTTTTAAAACCCAAAAATTGCCAACATTGTCATCTTGAAAAACACCTTGTTTCCGAAATTGTAGGGGAGTCACTTTCCTCTTCTATGTTTTGAAAAAGCTTTTTTACGTTTGATTTCTCGCAAAATTATTGACACCTTAATAGTTTTTATATAGATCGAAATGATGATCAGGTCATAGCCCCAAAACCTTTAACAAAGCTTATCCTTTGCATGGAAATTAGGGAAAAAATTTTAACCCCTTCATCTACTTGTGAACCCCCTATATATCTCCGATTTTCCGTTTCGGGGGACTTTCTTACGGTGTTTTTTCCCTTTCCTGCCCTCATGTCGTTTTTTGCACCTCTTTCTCCTTGCTTTGGACGGGCATCGCGGGAGTTAAGGCGGTGTAGATTCTTTTTTCTTTGGTCGTCTGAATATCTTCTGAAAACAAGATCTCCAAAGCCACTCTGCGCTATGAAAAAAGGTGTGTACAAAAGGTCTACGATTTTCCAGATTTAAAAATGGAACAGGTGAACTCCTTGTCCATTCTCCCCCGCATCACGTATTTGACTCGTAATCCAAGCATCTCTTTGAAATTTATTTTTCTGATTTTAAAAATGTCTTCTTCTAGAATGGCAATATTTATTTTGTTTTTTCATCCAAATTGCGATATTTTTCTTTATCCTTTTGTGGGTTACTTGCTCTTGCATTTTTTTTATTCATCTCTTTTATCATTTAAAAGCTTTTCTTTAAACAAACAATAAATCCATAAGTTGCATAAGCAGTCTTTAAGATATTTTTTCCATTTCTCTTTAAAAAGGGTCTGGGTATTAGTAGTGGGCATTTTCTTAATACTAAACCACGTGGTCCATAGATTTTTTTTTTTATAATTAAATTTTTGGGGGGGGGGGGGGGGGGGGTACAGTCCCCACCAAACTTTAACTTCTTTTTTTTAAAGTTTTTTCTAGGTCCCACATTTGCTTACCAATCCACAGTATTTTTCCCTGGTGCCTTTAAAAAATTTGTGCTGCCTTCTGTAATCTCCCTGGCATCCATTACTCTCTTAGTGTATGTCTATCCGACATTTTTCTCACCCTTTCAGAATATTGCAAACAGGGGGCACAAAAAAAAGAAAAACGTAATCCACAGCAGCAACCAAGTTTAACACTCACCTGAGGGTTGGGGGGCGGTTCCAACAGGTTTTTTCAAAAGTACGAATCCAAAGCGATGAAAAAGGTAAAATTAACCCGCCCAAACAAAGGGGAAGATCAGAAGGGAGCCAAATAAGAGAAACAATTTATTTGATTCAAAAAAAACTCCTTTAAAAGTGAATCCACAGGGAAAAAACCCAAGGTAAACCTGCATCTTTTTGACCGTTTCGAACTAGCGTTCTTAGTCATAAAAAACATTTGTCAAGTTTTCCCACTTCCTTTTTTAAAGGAAAAACCCCTTCACAAGGGGGGGGAGGAGAGAGAGAGAAAAAAAAAAAAAAAGGGAAAAAATCAACATTTAGAAAAACCAAAACTATAATACATACTTCAGCCCGTTCTTGGCATCCAGTGCATACATTAAAACATACCCCTATGGAGAACTACAAGCGAAGAGAAATTTTTCATCCAAAATAAGCTTTGAATTGGAACAAAAAAATGTTGTTGTTAAAATTGCAAAAAGGGGGGACCCAAAATGGCTTAGAAGAGCAGTCTTAGAGGAGAAACAGAAAGATCAGACCTTTATACTCTAAGAAAGATGGACAACAACAAAAACAAAAAAATACAGAGTCCAATTTTTTTTTACTACATATAGCATGATTTAATCATATTAAAAAAATCATTAAATAAACTCCCTTATTGTTTCAAGTGACCTCTTAGACTGTTGCTGCAGAAAGGCGTATTTTGTTTCAAGGGGAAAACCCACTCGCATTCCATTCTTGCACCTTTCCAGTCAAAACTAATGAAAACGAAAAAACCTGCTCAACATAGAAGGTTTTTTTTCTTGTGGGCTATCTAATGCTATGTTTAAGTTGTAAAACAAACTAAAAAAATCCAAGGTCTACTAGATGGGGATATATTTAATATTAAAAATTCTTTTAAATTGCGAATCTAAATTTATTTATTGTCTTGAATGTGTAACAGTAACTTGAGATCTTGGGTGCACTACCAACGCTTGAAAGAAAAGTACGGGAACATGTATATTGTGCCTTTGCAGACATAAAAATGTATCCAACGTGGGCAAACATTTCTATTTTACCAACAGGAATGTATCGGATTTAAAATTTTTTTTATTAATCTGTTTCTATTGGAACCCGAGAGGTGATCATAAAAGGCTTACAAATAGGGAAAGGCTTTTGGATTCTTATGTTGAACACTGCCCAACCCTCGGGCTCAAATTTTAGAACAATCTCATTTTAAATTATGAAGTGGTAAATTTTTCTGTTCCCCCCCCTTCTTTCCCCCTTTTTCTTTTTTTTTTTTTTTTTTTTTTCCTTTCCCCGCCTTTTTCCCTTTTTTTTTTTTTCTCTCTCTCTCTTCCCTCCCCCTTGGGTGAATGGGGGGTTTCCTATAAAAGGAAGTAGGAACTTGACAAATGTTGTTATGACTAAGAATCGCTAGATTCGAAACGCGTCAACAAGATGCAGGTTTACACTTGGTTTTATCCTGTGGCATTCACTGTCTAAGATGTCTTTTTTGATACTCAAATAAATTGTTTCTCTTATTTGGCTGCCTTCTGATCTTCCCCTTTGTTTGAGGCGGGTTCAATTTTTACCTTTTTCATCGCTGTGGGGTGGAAGTTATTGAAGTCATTATGGAATTGAATTAGGGCCTCCTCGCCCGCAGTCCAGATGACCATGATGTCATCGATGTAACGGAGGTACATAAATGGGTTTGGTGGTGCATGTGGATAGATACGCTCCTTCCAGTTCAGCCATAAAGAGGTTTGCATACTGGGGCGCACATCTGGACCCCATTGAAGTTCCCATTCGCTGTAGATATAGGTCCTCTCCAAATTTAAAATAGTTGTGGCTGAGTATGAACTGTATGAGCTGTGTTATTGGTTTTGTTGGGAGGTTTAGTTTCTCCAGGTGTGTCCGACATGCTGCAACTCCATCCTTGTGGGGAATGTTTGTATACAACGATTCTACATCCATGGTTGCCAAAATGGTGCCCTCAGGAAGTGGACCGAGGGCATTGAGTTTGTTAAGAAGATCCGTGGTGTCCTGGATGTAGCTTGGAGTATCTCTGACCAGGGGTTTTAGGAGATTTTCCACCCAACCTGAGATATTCTCTGTCAGAGTCCAGATGTGCGCCCCAGTATGCAAACCTCTTTATGGCTGAACTGGAAGGAGCGTATCTATCCACATGCACCACCAAACCCATGATGTACCTCCGTTACATCGATGATATCATTGTCATCTGGACTGCGGGCGAGGAGGCCCTAATTCAATTCCATAATGACTTCAATAACTTCCACCCCACCATCAACCTCAAGCTTACCTATTCAGAGAGCAAAATCCACTTTCTGGATACTACAATACACATCAAAGAACACCGGCTACTCACATCAGTGTACCACAAACCCACAGACAGAACGGCCTACCTCAGGAATGACAGCTTCCACCCCAAGCACACAAAGCAATCCATTATCTACAGCCAGGCTATACGGTACAATCGTATTTGCTCCAACAAGACAGACCTGGACAAACACCTCCTGGATCTGAGGACAAAATTTCTCCAATTGGGATACAAACCAAAAGTGACGGACAATCAAATCAGCAAAGCGGCCGCCATCAACAGAGACAGTCTGCTCACGTACAAAGAGACCCAGAAGGAAGAACGAGTGCCCCTAGTTGTAACCTACAACCCACAGCTGGAGATCCTACGAAAGTTTGCCAAGGAACTTCAACCTGTGCTACATAGAGACAATAGACTCAAAGACATATTCCCAGTCCCCCCTCTCCTCTCCTTTCGGCAACCACCAAACCTGCGGCGTATTATTGTCCGGAGCGCCCTGAAGGCCCCAACTGAAAATGGCACCTCACCCTGCCTGCAAAACAGGTGCAAGACCTGCAGGCACATCCACACTGCTGACAGTGAAACCTGTCCCACAGTCCCAGCAGGTGCACAGAATTAGGGGGACATTTTCCTGCAGGTCTAGCAATGTGGTGTATCTGATTATGTGTGCGCAATGCCCGACCACAGGCCTTTATGTGGGGGAAACAGGGCAAAGACTCAGCCAGCGCATGAACTCCCACAGATTCACTATTAATAACAGTAGAACTGATCTTCCAGTGGCACAACACTTCTCCAGAGAGGACCACTGTATTGAAGATCTGAAGATTGTGGTCTTAATGGGACACTTTAAGACGCAGAGGGAGAGAAAGGAATGGGAATTTAAATTAATGCAAAAATTTCAGACTCTGCAAAATGGGTTAAATATCCATGCTAGTTTTATGTCAAACTATATGTGAACTGTGATGGCCACAAATTACACGTGATGGCTGTGAGATAAGACGGCAGATTTACTGACCCCTCTGTCATGCCTCACAAGTTTCCAGATAGTTAATTGTTTGACCTGTTGTAAATGACTTGTTTGCTTATATTGCATTTTGTTATGTTTAAGAATTCTAAGATCCTTTGAAGGTCCATGTCTTGTGTGTATAAAAAGCCTGTGAATTTTCAATTCTTGTATATCATCATGTCTGAAGAAGGGAGCTAGTTCTCTCGAAAGCTCACCATCAAATATACTCAGTTAGCCTCTAAAAGGTATCGCCTGATTTCTTCACTCTTCTACTGCTTTCTATGGCTAACACCGTACAACATTATACTACTAGCAATTATGTTTGTCTGTCTTGTCTGTTTGGTGTTTGCACTTACTCAGGGTAGAGACCCCCGCCCAGGTGTTGCCAACTGTTCAGGGTCAGGTCAGCAAGCAGGCAGGGACTTTGTCCCTGTAGACACTGGGGACCCTTATAGTCTTCTATTTCTTCTGGCTTTCATGAAAACATGGCATCATCGTTGCAGCTGCAAATTTGTGTGACATCACTGTTCGTAAATGAACAGCCCTGAATGATGACTTTGGGCATCAGCACGTGACTGATACAGCCAAATAGTGCCTACAGCAGTGACTACCCATTTGGAAGATGACTGGCGAAGAGTGAGGATATTTCAACACTGGATTCAAAGTGAAAGGAGAGTTGAGTATAAGATTTTTGTATTTTCTAATCCCACCAACAACCAGGTGACAAAAGTATTATTTTACACGCTATTTTGGGTGGAAGGCATTCCATGTAAATAGTGTCTTATCAAAAATCTGCTATATTTGTGAAAAATATTGATTGCATATAAAAAGAAACTACAAATTGGACATAACCCAACAGGCTATGTTCACATGGCTTAAATTGCGCACCAGTCATTACGGTTATTCACAGTTCTCATAGAGAACTATGGATTAGGCCTCCTCTCCCCGGACGTACAATACAACGTGTGGGGAGATAAGTGACATGTAATTTATTAACGGTGCTTACACGCCGCGAGTAATGACAGTCCATGGGGCCGGCGGGCTGCCGACTCCCCCGCGAGCTCCCGAACACCCGGCGAAATTGCGAGGCGTACTGTACACCCTGCAATTAGCCGTGTGAACTTAGCCTAATAGTGCATCTGTAAAGTTGTTTTTTTGTTTATTTTATTGAAAGAAAAGTGGCAATTTATTGCAGATGTAGCAAAGATAAACTTGACAGACCCTTATATCACAGCATGAAATTATCTCAACCTTATCACTGCTTTTTAATGGCGTTTGTTGTGATCTAACACAGAAATACGTGATATCACTGTCAAGCTAAACTGTGCTGCTGTATGTTGTAACTACAGTTTTTTTTACTACATTTTTTCTGAAGCGAGAACCTGCCTTCTTTTTAAGAACCCTTAAAAATAATTTAAAGAACAAGGTGGTCAACTCCTTTAATACAAAATCCCCATAAAATAGTATTGTAAAAGTATTTTTGTGAAAATCAATATTCCTGCAAAATTATTTTTTTTTAGTATATTTTTGGGAAATACTTATTTTTATTTCTGCAGTCATGCAATTACAAATTACATGTAAAATATTTTCCTTCTCTAGCTGTGTGATAGAACTTTTGTTTGGCAGGGCAGATTATTCTCCCTGTGCTTCAGTTGCTACTCATTACAAATAGTAGATAATGACATAATGATTGCTATATTGTTCTCTCCACAGGGATAGATAAGATTATACTAGGCTATGAGCAATACAAGGAAAATAGGATTATCTTTTAGGAGGAGTAGGAGGAGGTGGAGTCACACATCATGTAATTGCTGATAATATTTTCACTTCTCAGTCCAGAGGGGACCAGAAAGAAAGGCCATCAAGCAGTCCTCTTCCTGCTGTGCGGTCAGAGCTCACAGATGGGAAGTCACAGTAATGTGCATATGGGAACTTTATAAAATTATCTAAGAAAACAATCAACGAATTAAAAAAAATACATATAATAGTTGCCTATTGCTTGTCAGTATGTAAAAAGAAAAATTTGATAGTGTCCCTTTAACTAAAAACAGCCAAGGAACATGTTGGTAACTCCAGGATTTCATTATCTGGTATTTAACAGATGGCACAAGAAGAAAAACAGACACAGGTTGTCATTATTATTCAAAGTAAAGTAAAGGATACCGCCCTGTTTACTGGGAATGTTCTTCCAAATTCCATTATTAGGAAATCAGTGATACCTCCTCAGAGGAGATGTTCCTCCATCCATCATCAGTTCTTGGTCTCTAACATTTACACTATTTTCCTGATATTAATAAGTTAAACATTGCTGACCGAAACATTAAAATTAGCCAGGCTAGACAGCAGCTCCTTGGTCAAAGAAGTCTTTGTCTAAGCTGAGAGTGTTACAGCAAGAAGTCCTTATAATGACACTGTTCACTTTATCCTTTTTATAGAAACATTTACATGCAATGCACCTGAATCTGCAGCAAGGCACGTACTCACTTGGCACAAGTAACAGGCTCTTAATCATTCTTGTAACATAGTGGGTGGGTCGTATTATTTTAAGGCAATTTTGGGATAATTGAAGTTACTGTTAAATATAGATTTGAACTTCGTTTTATAATTTATATATAAATGTATCAAAAGGTGTGTAAATTTACAGATACTTTGCTTTGCTTATATTAAAATGGCTCTGAATTGAAGTTTAAAAAATAGCCCAGAGTAGCATTCACATTTATTCTGGTTGCTACTGGAATCAGTTATTAGTTTGAAGACAATAAGTGCACCAGAACTATTGATCAGCAGCTCTCTACTCTGGCTAATAGAGGGGGTTGCATATAGTGGCCGCCTCATATTTGATATTTTGATATTTTTCCAGTATGTCATTTTTTTTGCCCAAAAGTACTGGGGAGCAGAGGGTCTGTATTTTGTGTTGGACACCCAAAAAGTGCTGGGCAGCCCGCCCAATCGAATAGTAGTGGCGTATAGTGTTGAGCGATTTTTATCGACAAAGTTGAAATCGGCAAGGTTTTTATGGTGATCGAAATTTCCAGATCATGTGATAATTAAGGTTAAAATCTGTGCATCATCTATTAAGATTGCGCCTTTTTCGACGCTTCCTGTAATTTTGGCGGCCAGCAAATGAGATTACAGAATAGAGCAGGGTGAGATGTGTGTGCGACGTCATGACTGGGATGTGTATGGTTGCGATTGGCTGGAAAAATCACATGACCTCGTTTTTACATAGAACAGCGTTTCCTGTTCAGCCTCAGTGTCTCTCAGCGTCTCATAGGGATAGGACCTGCGCTCTGCCTGTGGCCAAACAGCTCAGCGAAATTCGTCTAATTTCTGCACAGAGAAACCTCTACTATTAGCTGTGATCCTTCAAATTTAGTTAGATTAGAGATTTGAACATTTTATGTAGTTAGCTAGAGAATTTTAAAGCAGCATCTACCGCTGTAAATTCACGGCAGGGGGAGCAGGGGGGGGGGGGGCCCACGGGCGATAATAGACAAGCTCGATCTATAAATAACACTGGATAAAGTTCACCAAGACTTAGTGTAGACATTGTAGTGGAATATCTTTATTATTAACAGTTTGCTATTGAAATATTTCCTGGATATTGGCAGCCTGAACTTATATTGGATACACATCATTTCTAGTAACTGCAGGTCTCTTTGTTTTGGTGCAAAACTCCACTTTTATTATCCGTATACATTTCAGATATGTGTTCATTTTAATTTTACCCATTACACCTGTGACTGTTGATATATCCACCTTGCAGTTAAATTACAATCCAGCAATCTTGTAGTCAGCACAGGTTGTTTGTTGCCAAAAATACCGTGTATCATACGAAAACATAACAGTTACGTGTTTTTTTGACTTTTGCGCACCCAGCATTGTTCATTGACGCAGAATCCCCGTAAATCTTAAAACAGCAATTCTATATTCACCACAGGTGAATTGAAAGGTGCAAAAAATACCGTGTACAGTCATGGCCAAAAGTTTTGAGAATGATACAAATGTTAATTTTTACAAAGTCTACTGCATCAGGTTTTATAATGGCAATTTGCATATACTCCAGAATGTTATAAAGAGTGATCAGCTTAACAGCAATTAATCGCAAAGTCAATAGTTGCCTAGAAAATTAACTTTTTCCCTCAAAACACATTTGAACTTCATTGCAGGCCTGCCTTAATAGGACCAGCTAACATCGTTTCAGTGATTGTTCCATTAACACAGGTGTGGGTGTTGATGAGGACAGGGCTGGAGATCAATCTGTCATGATTAAGTAAGAATCACACCACTGGACACTTTAAAAGGAGGCTGGTGCTTGCCATCATTGTTCCTCTTCTGTTAACCATGGTTATCTCTAAAGAAACACGTGCAGTCATCATTGCACTGCACAAAAACTGGCCTAACAGGGAAGAGTATCGCAACTAGACAGATTGCACCTCACACAACAATCTATCGCATCAGCAAGGAATTCAAGGAGAGAGGTTCTATTGTTGCCAAAAAGGCTCCAGGGCGCCCAAGAAAGACCAGCAAGCGCCAGGACCGTCTCTTAAAAGTGTTTCAGCTTCGGAATCGGGCTACCGGCAGTGCAGAGCTTGCTCAGGAATGGTAGCAGGCAGGTGTGAGTGCATCTGCACGCACTGTGAGGCGGAGACTCATGGAGCAAGGCCTGGTGTCAAGGAGGGCAGCAAAGAAGCCACTTCTCTCCAGAAAAAACATCAGGGACAGACTGATATTCTGCCAAAGGTACAGGGAGTGGACTGCTGAGGACTGGGGTAAAGTCATTTTCTCTGATGAATCCCCTTTCCGATTGTTTGGAACATCTGGAAAACAGCTTGTTCATAGAAGACAAGGTGAGCGATACCACCAGTCTTGTCTCATGCCAACTGTAAAGCATCCAGTAACCATTCATGTGTGGGGTTGCTTCTCAGCCAAGCAAATCGGCTCTCTAACAGTCTTGCCTAAAAACACATCCATGAATAAAGAATGGTACCAGAATGTCCTCCAAGAGCAACTTCTCCCAACCGTCCAAGAGCAGTTTGGTGATCAACAATGCCTTTTCCAGCATGATGGAGCACCTTGCCATAAAGCAAAGGTGATAACTAAATGGCTCAGGGAACAAAACATAGAGATTTTGGGTCCATGGCCTGGAAACTCCCCAGATCTTAATCCCATTGAGAACTTGTGGTCAATCATCAAGAGACGGGTGGACAAACAAAAACCAACAAATTGTGACAAAATGCAAGCAAGAATGGACTGCTATCAGTCAGGATTTGCTTCAGAAGTTGATTGAGAGCATGCCTGGGAGAATTGCAGAGGTCCTGAAGAAGAAGGGTCAACACTGCAAATATTGACTTGCTGCATTAACTCTTTCTAACTGTCAATAAAAGCTTTTGTTAATCATAATATGATTGCACTTGTATTTCTGTATGTGATAAAAACATCTGACAAACACACATAAAAACCAGAAGGCAACAGATCATGTGAAAATAGAAGATTTGTGTCATTCTCAAAACTTTTGGCCATGACTGTATTATACGAAAACATAACAGATACGTGTTTTTTGACTTTTGCGCACCCAGCTTTGTTCATTGACGCAGCATCCACGTAAATCTTAAAACAGCAATTCTATAGTCACCACAGGTGAATTGAAAGGTGCAAAAAATACCGTGTATTATACGAAAACATAACAGATACGTGTTTTTTGACTTTTGCGCACCCAACTTTGTTCATTGACGCAGCATCCACGTAAATCTTAAAACAGCAATTCTATAGTCACCACAGGTGAATTGAAAGGTGCAAAAATACCGTGTATTATACGAAAACATAACAGATACGTGTTTTTTGACTTTTGCGCACCCAGCTTTGTTCATTGACGCAGCATCCAGTAAATCTTAAAACAGCAATTCTATATTCACCACAGGTGAATTGAAAGGTTCTGTGACTTTTATAACCTAAGTGTGTTGCCTAAGATGTAGCAAGTATCCATTTGACTGTTGTGGATGTTAATTTCAGCTTCTCCAGCCTTGTTTGGGTGTAATAATGAAGGTGTTGTTGCTCTCCCATAGACTTTAATGGTAATCGCTCATAATCGATGCTCACTATCGAAAAACCTTATTGATAGCGGCCGACTATCGACTATCGTTCGATCTCGATAGCCAACGCAATCGCTCAACACTAGTGGCGTACTAGGCTGTAAGCCAGCATGGTGTACCACATGTATCTGCATTAATGGCACCCTTTTGTATCGCCTTATCTATATGCAGTTATAATACCAGCAACCACCCCCCTCAAATAGTGAAAGTGTGTGAGTGGTTGTCTTATCGGTATTTTTGCGTTTGTGGAATCTCCCCATGTATTATACTGTGGCTTTTCTGCATACTGTGTGATAGGTATCAATTTAATGTGCAGTCTAATTGTTCCCCTAGTGGTGGGGTATGTGAGCTACTGCTCAGCAATGAGCTGCATCTGTTTATCTTTCTCAAGTAATATAGGAGCCAGTGTTGCCTCTTTACTGGGTTCAGTTTCAGTCCAGCCTTTGAGCTGTGAGTATGGCCTTGTTTCTGTGTTTTTTGAGTAATTAATGTCCCATGTTTTCTGTGTTTTTTCTAATAGAGGGGGTTCCCAAGTGGGGGACCTCCCTTGATGATGTCCATATGCCATCTTTTCATAATACAACTGTCAGGACCGTTCAGCGAGCAGGAAGTGGATCCTCCAGTCACCGCTAGGAGTTGGCGTACCCTACGCTGGGGAGCGGAGTCTAAGGGGCCCCTTGTCTTCACCGCAGCCCTCCGCAAGGCAAAACGGGCTTTGCTGCAGGGAACCCCCAGGTCGCTACCCCCGATGCAGGACCCAGCGGTGACAGCCGAAGCAGGTAGCGCAGACACAGGGCTGACCGGAGCGTGGAACTGGAGTAGGTAAAACACCGGAGTGTAGAACCAGAGTAGGCAGGACTGGCTAGGCAGGATTGGCTAGGCCGGAGCAGAAACATAGAAGTTAGCGGAACCGTCAGAGAGTATGCTTAGCAAACACACAAAGACGTTACTAACACAGGGACACCAACAACTGGGCGCCGACGGCAGGAAGGGGTATCCCTATAAAGCCCGTGCCCCAAGGCCATAGGTGGAAAGGGAACGCCAATTAAGTACTGGCCCTTTAAATCTAAGAAAGCTGCTCGTGCGCGCCCCTAGTGGCCGGCCGGGATAGTGCAGGCAGAAGCAGAGACTGCCGCACGCCGCTGAAGGAGGAAGCAGGACGCGGCTAGGTAAGTAGCAGCGCAGCGCATGCCGGGGCTGGGCGTGCCTGGGGTCGGGCGACCGGTCTGGGAGGCGCGAGCGGCCGCGGTCCGGACTTTTGAGAGTTATCAGAAGTTTTAGGAAGAAATGTGCTCTTCTGCATTGCATCCTGGGATGTTGGCTTAATTTATGATGGATTAGTATACAATGCTTGCTTTTGCATTGCAGTCTCACCAAGTTTGCACCTGTCCATTTATTTCACTGTTAGGAGATGGCGACAAACTTTGTCTTTTGCATGTGGGGGTTGCAACTGCCTCTGTCTTGGTAATTAGAGATGAGCGAATTTCTCAAAAATTCGATTTGGCCGATTTGCCAAATTTTTCCCAAAAATTTGTTTCGTTCCAAACTTATTTGCGATGAACTACGTTAAAACAAAGCTATTTCCTGGCAGCAGAGAGCCTTATGGTGTTCTAGAACATTGTGCCATGCAGAAATATGCATAGGGAGCGTGGTTTGGTATTGAAACAATGCTGTGTTTTAGTATGACACGCAGATTACAGGCGCTGCTCTTAGAATCGCTTCACACTTGATCACGTCGCGGCCCGTGGCTTAGACCGCGGACGTGTCCGTGCCCCAGTTTCTGGGTCCGCTGTGGCTTCCTGTGCGGGGCTTACAGTGGCGGTGTCATTATGCTCCTGTGTCCCCTGCTGCTCAGTGCTACTCACCTGGCCGCGATCCCGCGCGTATCCAGCCTCCGTGGCTTCCTCGGCGTGTGTGTGCACCTCCTAGGGCGTGCGCACGCCAGCCTTCTGATATTTAAGAGATGGCCTTCCTGTGGCCAGCCCTCTGACCTGTGACCTTTGCATTCATAAGGAACTTCCTCCCTGTACTCTGGGTCAGTTTGTTGGTGCTAGAGCTCTGTTGCTGAGCTCCTGCTGAGTTAGCCCATTGGTTTCCAGTGTGTCTGCTTAAGTTTCTGCATTAACCCTGCGCTGTCCAGCGCACCTGTTTCTCTGCTGCGTCCTGAAATGTCCTATCTCCACTACCTGCTGAACTCCTGTCGCTGCACCAGTCAGCTAATACCTGCTGCTACCTGGTTTCCTGCCTCGTCTGTTACCAACCTGGGACTGTGTCACCTGTTTGACAGCTACAACATCCGTTTATCCGTCACCTGTGTCCTGCACTTTGGCTACCCACCGTGTGTATTACCATCTGCTCCCACGGTGGGCCCAGAGGATCCGCCATACCCGGACGTTTCCAGCCATCCCGGTTAGAAAACGTGACAACACTTCACTTATCTGGGCAGTTACGGGGTCAAAACTGACCAAATAACTGAAATGGGAATGCAGCCTGATAGGGTAATGTCCGCACCAGCTAGAAAGAACCGAGCTGAGGGCCAAGATCCCACCATAGTATCAAAGAGCACACTTCTTTTACACCACCATCAGATTATTCCACAGATTATGACAGAACCTGTTCTGTTAAATGCTGATACATGTAGAGCCCTCCGCTTTCTATTGGTCAATAATCCATCAGTATTGCTAAAGCCATAAAGAAACAGGAGTTGATCCAAAACAGAGATGACAAGGAAATGTAATATTTGCATATCTTCTGTGTTTTGTATCCACTCCTGCTTTTGGCTACCTAATCATCAGACAATCCTGATGCAAACAAAGGACCATGTCATACTGGCCTTACGGCTTCTCCAAAGACACGATTGGTTTAGTTTGTCCTTTTCATTCCTTCTGACAGATTAAAAGAAGGGGAAAACCAAACCTAGTGGCAATGTCATAGAGTGGTGGAGGGTGAAAACAGCATTAGGAAACCACAGGGTGGTCGAATGAGAGAGTGGTCAGTTGGCAACAGCATGAGTAGACCACAGAGTGGCACAATGACAAATTGTGGAGGTGGCAGCAACATGAGTAGGCCACAGATTGCCACACTGATATAGTATGGAGGTGGCGGCAGCATTAGTAGGCCTTAGAGTGGCACAATGACAGATTATGGAGGTGGCAGCAGCATGAGTAGGCCACAGATTGGCACAATCACACAGTGTGGAGGTGTCGGCAGCAGCATCAGGCCAGAGAGTGGCACAATGACATCATTTTGATGTGGCGGCAACTAGGTGACCTAATTAGGAGGTGGCGGTACTAGCAGCAGCATCAAGCCAGAGAGTGACATGGTAACATAGCCTGGAGTTGACAGCAACAGAAGACCTGAGTGGTGAGGTGGCAGCAGCATCAGAAGGCTACATAATGGCCCAGTGAAGAGTGGGTAGGTGGGTGGAAATACCAGTCTCTGGTAAAGATGGTGGATGGTAGAAGGAGCAGCTGGCAGCAGATGTGTGACATCAGGAGAGTGGCAGCATCAGAATAGTAGGTGAGGCAGGTAGCCAGAAAAATCCAGAGTCATTTGTCAAAGTTTGGGTGAGGTGGCACGGCTGATCTAATCTGATCCATCAGGTATTGGAGTGTGGAAATCCTGGCTGATCGACACCTGATTCATCTTGACAAAAGGTAAGTCTATCCACATTTCAGGTGGACAAGTGAGTTCTCCTTGGGGTAACTATGGCCTCCGCTGCACTGAACACCCGCTCTGATGCCACACTATTGGCCGGGCAGGAGAGCTTCTCCAGTGCAAATTCGGCAAGTTGCGGCCAAAAATCCAGTTTGGCTGCCCAGTAGTCCAGTGGATCTCTAATGTGGGGTGGCAGAGTGCTGTCCAAGTAGGCCACCACCTGCTGGTTCAAGGTCTGCTCCAGGTGCTGCTGGTGAGTAGTTTCCTCACTCGGTGGGTGAAGAAAGCTGCTCATCAACGACTCCAGACTCAGGTTGCTGCTGATGGAGCTGGTACTGCTCCTACCCCGCTAGATGACACCAGTAGCTCTGGCCTCAGTGAGTGACCCCTGCTACGATCTGTGCCTGCTCCAAGAACATTTGTGCCACTGCCCTTCCCATGTGAAGGGCCTGCCACCTCTATGTCTGACATACTGTTTGATCAAAAACTTACAATAAAACAAACTCTGTTTAATGCATATAAAGTGAAAAAGTAACTCTTTGGTGCAGAGAACAATATCCCAAAATAATAACCTGCCTGTAATGGAAATGTGTGTATATGACAAATACACAAGCTGTATTTCAAAGGTGTTTCACCTTATAAGTGAAAAAAGTAACTCTTTGGCACAGAGAGCGATATTCCAAAATAAAAAACGCTGGTTCAGGAACATGTGTGCATATGACGCACACACACTGTAGTTGAAAGGTATTTCACTCCAGTAACTAAAAAATCGGAAGTATATAAGAGTGCAATTTAGTGCTGCTACAGAGAGATCCTTGTTCATAAGAGACACAGTGGCAAGTGGCAGAATGTAAAATGGCTGGCCTATTTATAGGGCTGTGACATCACAGAAGCTGGCTGGCTGGTGATTGGCTGCATGTCTGCATGTCATGGCATTGAGGGCTTTCCTTTTTTTTCTCCCATAGTTATTTGCCCCATGTCACGCCATGTTCTCGCTGCGATTTTAGAAAAAAAGACGATTCGTTACCACGAATCCCCAGGAAATTAGGCTTCGTTTAGAATCAAATTTTTCCTGAAATTAGTGGCAATGAATTCCACTTCGTCAGATTTGATTCTCGCATCCTTATTGGTAATGCATTGCTCCCACCTATCCAAAGCTGTTTATAACCCTTTTCTGCTGCTGTTTTCGCTATTCTGATTCCCATTTTTTCAAATCTGACGTGTCACTCTACGGGAGAATAACTTTTTAATGCTTTAACTTCTTGAAGTGATTTTTAGATTATTTTTTCATGTCACACTACTTTAAATGGGGGTTCTCACTACAAAGATTAGAATACACTATGTGGGGAACATTAAGTCAAGACTTTTACCAAATACATTGCTCTATTTATATTGCCCTGGTCAGGAGATAAGATTTTTACTTGCACTGAGTGCACACAACTTTCTCTGGTTACTGTCCTGCTCTCCTCTCCTCACACCAGGATGGATGGCAGCTTAAGAACAGAGTGTGTTATCTCTAACAAACAAAGGAGATTAATTACTTTTGATTACTTGCTTTGAGTTCTGTAGTCTAGTGCACTATATATTAAATCTCCTGCAGTCATGTCAGTGCAATTGGAAGAGCTGGGAATACAGAGCTTTTATGCTAATCACTGCTATAGAACCACCCATAACCTAACCAGGAAGGGTAAGAAAGTGTGAGTCTGAAGCTGCCTGTCATTCTGTGAAACAACATGGTAAGAAAACCCCTTTAAACCCTTAACGATATTGGATGTAAGCTTATGTCCCAGTCAGGTAGGAGGTTAACGCAAATGGACGTCCTGATGATCATGCATACCCTTAAACAGAGTTCGCACAATCGCTGTGGGAAACCAGCTGTACATTAGAGCTGACATCCCAACACATCAGGCACGACCGGAAATTACTTTGGGAGGTTGGAGGAGTGATTAACCCTTAGATGCCACGATCAATCGTGATTGCAGCAGCAAAGGGAAAGACAGATAGAGGGAACAGAGGGAGACTTTCGGGTTGCCCATGACGTCACTATGCCCTATTGGGCATAGTGATTGACAATTGCCAGTGATGCTGTGATTTTTGTGCATCCTGCAGCACATACAATGGAATAAAAAGAGGCGGATATTGCATGAGGGGAGATATCTAGAGATAAAGGCAGAGATGTATGGAGGGGAGAGTTTATGGAGAACCTTGTATGTCATGTTTAGTAACTTGAACTGGATTCGCTGGCCAATGGGTAGCCATTGTAGGGATTGACAGAGGGGAGAGGAAGAGTAGTGAGGATTTAGGTGGATCAGACATGCAGCAGAGTTGAGAATGGTTTGGAGAGCAGCAAGAGTGCTGGATGGGAGGCCACAGAGAAGGATGCTGCAGTAGTGTAGACAGGAGATCACATGGTCAGGCACTTTTGTAGCATTGAAGTTGAGGAATGAGTGTATTCAGGAAATATTTTTCAGGTGGAAGCAGCAGGCAGAAGTAAGGGCTTGAATGTGTGGTTTGAAAGACAAAGAGTAATCAAAGGTCATTCCAAGGCAGCCAGCGGACTTGCTGGACTGGTGAGAGTGCAGAGCCGTTGGGCGGGAAAGAAGCAGGATATGGATAGAAAGTCTGTTAACATCTGGGCCGTGGATGTAAAAGTGTAAAAGGCAGAAGACAAGTCTAGGAGGAGAAGGATTCAGTAGAGTGGTGGTATCAGAAACCAGATTGCAGTGGGTCAAGTAGAGAGTTGGAGGAGAGAAGAGAGGACAGTTCAAGATAGATGTGCTGTTTAAGGAGTTTAGAGGCAAATGGAAGCAGTGAGATGGGGCGATAGTTGAACACAGAGGTAGTGTCGGGAGATCGTTTCTTTAGGATGGATTTGATGTTTGGTGTGTTTAAAGGAAGAAGAGAAGATGCCAGCGGTTAACGATAGGTTGAAGAGATGGGAGAGGCCTGGGAGACATTTAGGCCTCTATGCACAGCAGGAGATAGAGACAGACAACAAAGTTATTAAATCAGAGATGCATACCATAAAATATAGTCACCAGAAATGCAATGGATTTAAAGTGTGCAAGTGAAGGGAATGTTGGGCTTTGTTGTCCCACAGAGATGCATACCTGTAATTGACAGAAGGAGAGATGGTCAGATGAAAGAAAACATTCCATAGAGATTTCATAAAACCATAATGCTACATTCTGGTATGATGTTTCCACCCCCATACTTCACGGTTGGACTGGTGTTTTTGGGGTTGTACTCATCCTTCTTCTTCCTCCAATCACGGCAAGTGAAGTGGATACCAAGAAGTTCTCATCTGCCCATATGACCTTATCCCATGCCTCCATCATCTTCCAGATAGTCATTTGTGAAGTTCAAATGGGGCTGGTCATTTGCTGGCATGAGCAGGGAGATCTTGCATTCCCTTCAGGAATTTAATCCATGATGGTGTAGTGTCTCTAGTGTCCCAGATCTATTCAGGTCATTGACCAGGTTCTCCTGTGTAGTTCTGGGCTGATTCCTGACTTTTCTCAGAATCATCCTTACCCAACGAGGCGAGGTCTTGCATGGAGCCCCAGACTGAGAAAGATTGACAGCCATCTTGTGTTTCTTCCATTTTCTAATAATTTCACCAAAAGTTATTGTCTTCTCACCAAGCTGCTTGACTATTGCCCTGAAGCCCATCCCAGCCTTGTGCAGGTCTACAATTTTGTCCCTGGTGTCCTTAGACAGCTCTTTGGTCTTGGCCACGGTGGAGAGGTTGGAATGTCATAAATTGAGTGTGGGCAGGTGTCTTTTATACAGGTAACTTGTTCAAACAGGTGCAATTAATACAGATTAGGAGTGCAGAGTAGGAGGGCTTCTTAAAGAAATACTAACATGTCTGTGAGAACCAGAATTCTTGCTGGTTGCTAGGTGATCAAATATTTATTTAATACAATAAAATGCAAATTAATTATTTAAAAATCATACAATGTGATTTTCTGGAATTTTTTTACATTCAGTCTCTCACAGTTGAAGTGTACCTACAATAAAAATTACGGACCTCTCCATTCTTTGTAGGTGTGAAAACTTGCAATATCGCCAGTGTATCAAATACTTATTTTTTTATAATAATAGTAATAATAATAATAATAAGCATGTGTAATAAGGAAAGGGAGTTTGTGTGTTATTTACTTTTTTTTTTACATTTTTTCTATTCGTTTCACAATAGGACTAGACTGCATGATCACTTGATTGCTGTTATAATACATTGCAGTACATTTCAGTACTGCAATATAGTATGTACCTATAAATCAGCCTATTCGACTGCTTTCGAAGCAGACAGACTGGAGGCCATTATTTAGTCGCTGGTTGTTATGGGAACTACAAGCACTCTACAATCATCTGGGATTGGATAAATTTCCAACTCTGGAAATTGCCTGGCTGTATGTTACAGCTAGTGGGTCACACTGTAAAGTGCAGGAAGACATTTAATTGAGATTGGCTCGTTGTGGCAGGAGCTCTTACAAAATTTGGTAAAAATGTGCATGCACATGTGTGTATGTGTGTGTGTGTATATATATATATATATAAAATATATTTTTTAATATACTTGCTTGCATATATCATAGTGCCCACAGGGTTGTTCTGAATCTCTTTGATTTTTTTTTTGTGTTTGGGTTGCAGTCACCACAAATTTTAGCTTTAATTTCGCTTTGATATGAGGTGTTGATTAATGCTATCTTTTTTATTTGTATGTTAAAAAATTGTACTTTTCAGAACGGGGGTACGAACAGGGCTGCACCAGTTTTCTGCTGTACTTGAGCCAAAAAGAATGTATGAACAGGCACACTCCAAACTTTGGTGCAATAAGTCCCTTTGTAATGCAACAAAGACACTTTTTAATGCGACAAAGTTTAGGGACGTTCCGGGGGCGTGTCGCATCACATTCATAGAAGTAGACACATTTATGAATCTTTGACGCCAAACCTAGGCGCAGAACAGTTAGAACCAGACCAGGTTAAAGGTGGTGCCTGAGCCAGACTTTTCGGATTGGCACTACACTGCACCTGTATGTATGACCTGCAGAAGAACAGGTTCATACATTCTGGCTCATTCTACATTGCCTTAAAACTATTTAGAGCTGGCCTGTCAGCGCCAACGTTCATACATGTCACCCTAAGTTACCAGATCATGTCTGTTCAAAAAAAAAAATTACTAATGTATAATTTATTATTACAATTTCTTTTACCAAATTTTATTGTGGATTATAAAAGTCATGTAAAAAAAAGTGATTTAACATCATGAAATTACAAACCTGTAACTTAACAATTACAAAAATATCTATAATTAAGTTTGTAGCAGAATGGATAGTCTGTAAAATAGAAGAACAAGAACAAAACTGGTAATTAACCATGGATAACATTTTTTAACTCTTCTATAGAGACAATGTATTATAATATCAGAATAGTTATCAAAAGGCTGAAGGAACGTAATATTTCGTGTTCAACCAAGGTGTCCATAATGACTGTTTCTTTTTGCATATATAAAGCGGATCAGATAATTTTAATTCACAAATGCAGTTAAAATTAACAAGCCTGGTAACCTCTGTAATCAGATGCGAAATGGACCTCCAGAATTTTTTGATTAAGGGGCAACCCCACCAGACATGTAGCATGGAACCCCGTTGTCCACAGATTTTCCAGCACATGTCGGAAGAGTTTGGAAACATTTGTGCTAATCTGGTTGGGGGTAAATACCATCTAAGATGAATCTTCCTCATTGTTTCTCTGTGTTTTAGGCATTTCGACAGTTTAGAAGAGTTTTGTATGCCAAGCTGCCATTGGTCTAAAGAGAATTGTTTTGCTAACTCTTTTTCCCATTTAATCATAGGAGCAAATTTCAATTGTGAACTATCATTAATTAACATTCGATATATCAAAGATAACCCTTTTGCGTATCCCTGTTTACCAGATAAGAAACAATGAGAGTCTGCAAATTGGTTAGGAATATCGGGCCATGTCACAAACTTTAATATGGGCCGAAGTTGAAATATTAGAAATGACTTTTAATGAATATGTTGTAGAAAGCTCGGAAGGGAATCATATTTCCTTGATAAAGTTGATTTTTTGATTTACATTTGCATTTCCAAGGGGGAAAAATAGGGGGTGGGGCTCCAAAAGTCTAAAGTTCTTCAGACATCATTTTTTTAGAACTTTTTACAATTCCTATTTTACTATACAATATTATTTAATAATAAAATTTTATATATTATATATTTTATTATAAAATATATATATATATATAATTGTAGGAAGGCCAAGGTGCGGAGGGCGGACGCTAGTGTCACCGATCTGTCTAAGATCGGTGAAAAAAAGCCTATTTTTTTTGGTGCAGGGGCAATAGGCCATGACATGTTTTGTAGGGCGTAATGGGAATCCAGGTCGGGCTTTTTTGGGAGCAGTCGTAGAGTTGGGTGGGATGGACTGCCCCCACACTCCGGTTGGGCTTACCACCCCCTATAAAAGGGGCCACAGGCTCAGGTGGAAGGGGTGGGGTTTTTCCATTCCTTAAAACAGCTCAGTGGGTGGCAGTGAAAGAGACCAAGCTGGGCCTTTGAAACCGTGGAGTACTACAAGGCCCGGCAAAGGTATTGGGGGATGAAAAACCCCGGACTGGGGTTTTGTTTTTTTGGTGAAGCAAGCCCTGCTGTTTATTTTCCTTGTTTAAAAAACCCGATCCCAAAAAACCCTGCAGTTTTGCAAACGAAGGATTTGCCCCCATTGAGCTGACCCAAAATTGGTGGAGGATACGGGCAACATCCTGGAAAAAGGATGGAGTCCTGGTTTTTTGGGCGGCTGTACGTTTAAAAACCAAAAAAGCAAAATGGAGGAGCGGGAAGCCCGGGTGCGGGTAAAGGCCAGCAGCAACGGGGCCCATCCCCGAATCGTGCGGTACAGCAGGAGACCAACAGCTCCTAATCAGGCAGATGGCCATTATGGGGGAAGCTACCCCGGGGAAGGAACCCCAGCACCCCCGTAGGAAGAGGGACAGCACGGGGAAAGAGAGAAGACCCCCTGCAGAGATGACCCCAGGGACGACGTGGAGCCTTCCTTACCGTCTTCGAGGGGGGCTGAACGGGAGAGACTCCCACTCCGCAGTGGGGGGGCCTTCCCCCTTTCTCACCGGCACCCCAAAAAGGCTACTGATTATCTCTCAGGATCCCCAGGGAATACCCTCGACTAATGGGAAATTTTCTGGCGTGCCTGGGGTGAGGTCCAGCCCCGGGAAAAAAAGGGTGATCATGGGGTACAGGAGGGAGGGCCCCCGAGGTCCCCAAAAGTTTGATCTCCTGCACCCCTCCAAAATGGCTGCACCGGGGGGTCTGTTCCCCCCCCGTGGTAAGAGGGCATGATGGACCGCTTTGTGACCTCTTCCCCAAGCCGTGCAATGCTGGGGGGCGCAAGGGAACCCCAGACAGGGATAACTTAATCGGCTTGGTAAGAGATATCAGGCCATGGGAATTCCTGGCTGATCCAGGGGCCCCCATGCCTTCCCCACGGGGACCCCGGTGGGCCTTTGGAAATCAAAAAAGCGGTACTAACTCCCTAGAGCGCCCTCCCAGGGGAAGGCCCGCCACGCCCGACATCCCGACCCCCTGCCGGGAATTATTGCTGGAGGGGCCAGGGTGGGGATGTGGCGGCCCCCTGCCCCCTTGGCTCGGAACGATGGATGTTCCGTTGGGGGGCGTAGTCTCGTTGGCCTTCCGGAGCACACCGGGGGTTTGGGCACTATCCCGGGCTTTCCACCTGTAACAGGGGGGAATGGCCCCCATAAGGGTCTCCTGGACCGGGGAAACTTGGTTATTCTGACAGCCAGTATTCCCCGTTTTGGGTTCCGGGAAACTTTGGGGGTCACCCGTAAAAGGGGATACCAAAGCGTACCCCCTGGCCCCCAAGTAATTTAAAATGATGGGGGGCGGGGTTTACACCATGTAGGCATTTTGCGGGGTTGGCCGAAGTATAATTGGCCGGGACTGCCCTCTCTTTTGGGGACTGTGGGAAGGTGCCATACAGCGAAAGCACCCCAAAAACCCAGACAGTCCTGAGAGCACTGACCATGAGGTGGTCCCCGAGTACCCGTTCTCCGTCATGGTAGGGGATGGTGAGGGGGAGTCAACCCTTGATGAGACACTGCCAGACCTAGGAGTATCTAGGGGAAATTTAGGGACGGCCCAGCTGCGGGATGAGACCCTAAAAGGGGCCTTCAACAGCGTGGTTGTACTTGATGGGGTACCCCAAGAGTCAGGGGCTGAGGAAAGATTTCCCCATTTTGCCGTAAATCAGGATTTGTTGTACCGGGTGACCAAAATCCGTGAGGAAGTAGTGGAACAACTTCTGGTTCCCACACCATACAAGCGGATGGTAATGGATCTGGCCCACAGTCACGTGTTGGGGGGACACCTGGGGGCCGATAAGACCGTAGAAAGAATTCTACACAGATTTTACTGGCCAGGGTGCTACTACTGCCAGTCCTGTCCCCAGTGCCAGATCACCTCCCCTGTTGCCAGTTTTCGCAGCCCACTAATACCATTGCCTATTATCGAGACACCCTTTGAGAGAGTAGCAATGGATGTATTGCACAACGAAGGACTGCCTCCGTTTGAGCTGATTCCACTATATATATATATATATATATATATTTTATATATATATATATAATATTATATTATACAATTACTATTAGAATTATTACAATTTCTAATAAATAAAAAAAGTAGGTTATAAATTTGTACTGCATATTTGGCATTTTGAAATAATTGTTTTTTTCTTAATGTACACTATTTGTAATATACACAGAAAATTGAATACAATGTTAAACTTACTGTTGAAATATATGATTAATGGACATCATACAAATTTCACACAATTTTACTGCTGGGGATCAGCAGGAAATATTTTGTTTCCATACAACAATTTCAGATACTTAGAAAAGATGTCTATATTTTTAACGTTTAAAGCACTTTTTTGGCACAATCTTAAGCAACATGCAGTATTGCAACAATGTATTGCTAAATTTTTAACTTACCCCATATTTAAGAGTTTCTTTTTTACAGGAGTTGTTTTATCCATTAAAACATCTATACATTTTTTTGGAAAGAAACACAAAAAAGCCATTCTTCCATTATGTTTTATATTTTTATTACATTTTTTACTGTGCAAAATAATGTAAAATTTTTTCTATGGGTCGTTACAGTATATCAAATATGTATAATTTTTATGTTTGATCACTATTATTCAGTAAATGTTGTTTTTAACAATGCATTCAGTGCTACATGTATGAATTTTGGCCCAGGTGCCATTTTTTTGCGCACATTAGTAGCGTAGAATGCACCTGAATCTATGAACCTGTTCTATTGCGGGTCTTAGATATAGCACTTTCTAGCTACTAAGCGACAATTTTGGCTCAGGTAAAGCACTTTTAAAGTGGTCTAACTGTTCCAGCAGTACGCGCCTGGATTTGCCGTGAAAAAGACACAAATGTGCAGTATCGTACGGTTGTAGTGCGACATGCTTCCAGCACGAATAGGGCTGCACCAGTTTTTGGGCTGAGAAGACGCCAGACTGATGCAGCCCCGTAAATTCATGTCGCCCTTAGTTCTTATTTTATTTTTCTTTTAATTGCTGAATGTATGACTAGAAGACAACATACAAATTTCATATAATTTTACCATGGGTTATAAACCAGAATTACAGAGTAATAACAGCATATGTTCAGAAAGATATCTCTTCAATTTTACCATTAAAAGCAAATTTTTGGCAACATCTAAAGCAACATGTACTTTTACAATGGTGCATTACCAAGTTTGCACATTACCTTTTTTTTAGTTTGCCATGAGTAGTCTGTATGTTAGTCTATTTAGACTATGACTGGTCCATACTTTAGTTGGGATCTATCTTTGGAGAGAGATTTATTTCTATCTCTCCTATTTTTCAACGTTTCATTCTACCAGATCTATCCCTTAATGAACCCCTATTGGTGTTAGCAGGGGGAGGGAAACGTGTTAGAATATAGAATATACTATTTGAAATGTATACATCTGTCCAAGTTGATATAGGGTTTTAATAGCAGATATCAGAGTCAGAAATATATTGGGCCGCCCTTGTTGGAGTGATGACTCCATGACAACAGAAGGGTTTCCCAAGGCTAGAGATGAGCGAACAGTAAAATGTTTGAGTTCGAATCAAACTTCGAACTTAGTGGTGTTCGGTTCGATTCGAACCCCATTAAAGTCAATGGGAGAAGATGTTTGGGTTAATTTTTATACAGGTTATTACGATCCATAACAGTAAACTGGCTACGTGGAACAACTTAGTGAAGAAAATTTGGCTCTAATAGTGACAGAAAAAAATTGAGAGGCTAAAATACTTAATTACTTTTAATTGCTAACTGAAAAGATGAGGACAGCTTGCAAGCAGGGGCGTAGCTATAGGAGGTGTAGTGGTAGCAGCTGCTACGGGGCCCTGCATCCCGAAGACACCGGTATTGGAAATGGCACATGGTAACTGGCAGGAGCCCCATTTCACTTTTTGCACCAGGGCCCAAGAACTTGAACTTATGCCTTTGCAGGCTGGACTAGATTAGATGGCAGTACCATTGGTGGCAGAGAGAAGAGTATATATATGTGAATAACAATAATGGGATGGGATAGTTCGACGTTATGTGGACTTAAAATGTGGCAAAATTACACTTTTTTGCATTAAGATTTAGCAACAGAAAGAACTCTATTTGTTTGACAATAACACACTGTATATTTGATAGATATTTCACCCCCAAAACTGCCAAAAATGAACTTTTCTCCACTCAGAATAATTTTCACCAACCAACCACTATTTCCAATATATTTCTTTGTATAGGAGATTTGGGAACAGCACGCTATACAATTACTGAACCACCAAAGCTGCAAAAATGAACTTTTCTCCACTCAGTATAATTTTCACCAACCAACCACTATTTAGAATATATTTATTTGTACAGTATAGGAGAATTGGAGACAGTGTGTTATAAAATGATTTCACCCTCAAACTGCAAAAAACTGAATTTTTTGGCCCCCCGAGATGATTTAAAAAAATCCAACCCAATACTTTTAATATATTTCCATATTTTTGAAAAAGTTAAGCGTTAGTAAACCCTGAAAAATTTTGGGAAAATTAAAAAGTTTCTGGGTGTGGGGGAAAGATGCAGCCGGGAAATTACCAAACCCCCTAATTTTTGGGATGTCTATGGAGGGGGGAAATATGCTTTTCAAACTAAGTTTTGGGATTCACAAAGTTTGGGGCTGCACACCCCCCAAAAATTTAATTTTTCTTTAAAATAATCTAAGTATTTGCTTTTTCCTCCCCCCCAAAAACCCGCAAATTTTAAAATCGGGTGCCGGGTTTTGGCGGGAAAGGGCAGACAGGAGCAGTCTGTACGTTCAGGGGGAAGTTTTTTGGGGGGTCCCAAAAAATGCAATAAAAAGTTGAAATATATATAAACTTTGGTCATGTAAATTTGAGGGCTATTGAGAGCCTACACCCCAGCGATGACTTTCTTGACACTTCTTGTGCCTGCACTGATTGGTGGCCCCCCCCAAAAGTTCAGAAAAGGCAGGAAAACTTTTTTAAAATGGCGAAACGGAAAAAATTGTTTTTGGGTTGTCCCCTCAGGCACAACAAAACCCCCCAAAATTTCATTTATTTTAACCCCAAGGGGCCAAAAACCAAAAAATTTTTTAAATTTTAAAAAAAAAAAGGCTTAGGCGAGTTCCAAAAATTGTTGAACCCCGGGGGGGAAAAACCCTTTATTTCCCAAAGGAAAACATCTTTTTTTTAAACAAACAATCACTCCTAAAATTTTCAAGTTGAAACTCAAAATTTCCCAAAAACGGGGGGGGATTACTTTCCCTTTTTCTTCCTCCTGTCTCAAAACCCCCAAAAAACAAAAATTTAACACCTTAAAACTATTTTTCCCCTTTTTTTCCTCCCAGCCCCGGGCCCTACCCCAAATCTCTCCTTTATCACCCCAAACCCGATTCACCATCATTCCAAAAACAAGTTAAACTTTATCAGGGGAAAGGGGTGCCACCCCCAAAGGCCCGGCCCCCTTTTACACCCCCCTTTACCTCCCAACAACCCCCCCTTTCCAACTCTAAAACCCTTGCACAATACCCCCCTTTTCTTTTTTTTTTTAAAAAGGTTTCCCCAAGGTTATCTTTCAAAAAATTTTCCCAAACCCAACCTTCCCCCTCCAAAATTGGGGGACCCCCCCAACGCCTTCCCCCCACCTTTTCCCAAAGCCCTTAAAGGGGGGCCTGTTATCTTCCCAGTCCGTTTTCCAATCTTCTCGAACCTTTCATTTTACCCTGACACCGTTAATATCACACCTCCTTAAGAAACCATCCTCTCTGTCAAACTTTCTCCCCATCTCACTGCTTCCATTTGCCTCCTTGAACTGCACATCTATCTACATTGTATCTGCTGTAGATCTAAAATGAGCTTTTAATGTATCAGTTGTAAAATTCACAGTGGCACAGTACAGTCCATAGTTAAGCGGGGGTTCAGGGCTGCTGTTAGGGCAGTACTGATGGTCCCGACCAAAATGTGAAGAAAGGACGGTCCCGTTGCCACTTCTAGCTACCACCCCCTTGTTTTGTAGATTATCTAAAAATATGCGGACCGGTCTATGGACATGGCCTGCCAATAAAAATACAGTGGAGGAAGGTTGTTGTTATAGGCACTGCTTTAGGCTGATGGCCTAGAAGATAACAGGATTTCTGTCATACTCAAAGCAAAGGTGTTTGGTGTGGGAACATGGAGATGTGAATTTATTTTTTTTAATGGGGGTCCCATTATATTTAGCCTACCTTCCGGGAAGAGCCCTTTTATTTATATACCTTACCTACTACTGAGGTTGGATGGGGGCTATATACTGACCTAACTGCCAGTAGGCCTATATAACTACCTAATGGGGGACTCTATATATCTATCTAATGGGGGCCCTTATACACCTACCTATCTACCGGGGCCAAGTATATGCCTACATACCTACTGGGGGGATCAAATACTTATTTCTCTCAGCAACATGCAAATACATTTTTATAATTTATACAATGTGAATTTCTGGATTTTATTTTGGATATTGTACCTCTCAGTGTTAATATTAACCTGCCCTTAAAATTATAGACGGTTCATGTGGGCAAACTTACAGAATCAGCAAGGGATTCAAATATTTTACTTCCTCACTGTGTATATAATTGTTAAGAGACAAGGGGTAAGTGGTTGATGGGAGGGTATGTATCACCGAGGTCTGGCTGCCTCGGTGATTATAAAAAACCCTGTTGTCACGCGATGTAATGTTGTGAACATTTGTGATTATGGTAGTTTCGGGTCCGGTTTTTTATGGATGGACGGAGGAGTTTGGGGTGAGGCACAGGTCGTCCCCATACTCACAGCCCAGCCTTACCAGGAATTATAATGGCAGCTGACAAAGCTCAGGGGTGAAACAGTTCTGAGCAAAGCTGGCGGCTTCCTTTGAGATGTGGAGAACATCAAGGTGTTGCTGTGGACATTTGTGCCACTGACCTGGTGAGGCTGTTCCTTTACAAATTTCTGTTGTTTCCTGAGGAAAGACTGGTGTCTGAAATGGGTTTGTCATAAGCTGAAGAAAGCCCTGATTTTTGTTTTTGTTGTTATTAGGCGTCCAGGAGACATAAACTTTACGTTCCTGTTTGCACCTTTCCACTTGTGTTCGCACGAGTACCGTGACTGCCCACTGAGCTAAAACCCCCACAATATATCATGTGTATATATATATATATATATATATATATAAATATATATGTTTGTATTATATATATATATATAGTATATATATATATATCATATATATGTATGTATGTATGTGCTAATGACATTCCTGTTCTCGGGGTGATATTTGTTGCCTTGATAATATTATCAATCGAAATATATAGAGGGTAGTCAGCTCGCCTTGCTTGATTATCATGGATACACGCCCGGATAGAGGAAAAGCAACCTCTTGAAATCACAGCACAATCAAAAAGAGAAAGGATCCAGCAGGATTTTCCATATGTTCAGTTAAAACATCTCAGAATTTTATTGAAGAAAATATTAAAAAATCAAAACATGATAGAAGGCAGTTTGTTGCGTAAGCCGACGCGTTTCAGAGCATAAAATGCACCTTACTCATGGCATGGAATTACTTCAAAACTGGTTGCTTAAATATAAGCCCTCTCATCATGTGACTAATCAAATGACGTCACAGGAGGGCTGAGAGAATCAGCATCATTAAGCAATAACATGAAATTCAAAGAAATTAATAAAAAAACTCAATAATTTAAAAGCAATTACAAACTGCATAAAAAACACCAATATTGACACAAAACATGATGTCTTTTATTTAATCCATCTGGATATCTGGTGCCTAGTATATACACTCACCGGCCACTTTATTAGGTACACCTGTCCAACTGCTCGGTTAACACTTAATTTCTAATCAGCCTATCACTCATGGCGGCAAACTCAGTGCATACTTAGGCACTTGAGTCATGGTCAAGACAATCTCCTGCAGTTCAAACCGAGCATCCAGTATGCGGAAAAAGAAGATGGTGATTTGAGTGCCTTTGATCTGGCATGGTTTGTTGGTGCCAGCGAAGGGCCTGGTCTGGAGTAATTTCAGAAACTGCTGATCTCTGGGATTTTCACGCACAACCATCTCTAGGGTTTTACAGAGATTAGATTGGTCTCCGAAAAAGAAAAATAACATCCACGTGTCGCGGCAGTCTGTGCGGCGGAAAATGCCTTGTTGTGCAAGAGGTCTTAGGGAATGGGACAGACTGGTTCGAGCTGATAGAAAGGCAACAGTGACTCTAATTAGCCACCCGTTACATCCAAGGTAGGCATAAGCAGCATCTCTGAACGCACAGTACGGCCGAACTTTGAGGCAGATGGGCTACAGCAGCAGAAGACACCACACCGGGTTGCCACTCCCTTTCAGCTAAGAACAGGAAACTGAGGCTCCCCAATTTGCCCAAGCTCATCGAAATTGGCACAGTAGGAAGATGGAAAAAACGTTGCCTGCGTCTGCTGAGTCTCGGATTTCTGCTGCGACATTCGGGATTGGTAGGGTCAGAATTTGGCGGTCCAACTACATGGAAAGCATGGATCCATCCTGTCTTGTATCAATCGGTTCAGGCTGGTGGTGGTTGGTGTCTGGTGTGGGGGGAATATTTTTTTGGAACTCTTCTGGGCCCCTAAGGTACCAATTGAGCATGTTGCAACACCCCTTGTGGATTCTATGCATCGAAGAATTAGAGGCAAAAGGGGGTCCAAACCTGTTACTAGAATGGTGTAACCTAATAAAGTGGCCAGTGAGTGTATATCACCATGTCTTCTCAATATAATGTTCTATAATTCTCCCCTCTCGGAGGTTTAGTAACACGTTTAATACTTGTAAGGTTTAGATGGTTGGTTCCCCTGCATGTCTCTCATGGAAATGCCTTGAAACCATAGAGATTCCTACTGCTGCGGGTTTCTGAGCGTCTAAGATGTGTCTACGCATGCGTGTTTTCAGCGCAGTAGACGTACAGCCCACATATTGAAGCTGACATTCTTCACACGTAATAAGGTAGATAATATAGCGCGTATTGCAGTTAATGTAAGCATGTATATCATATTAAATTCCTTGTGTGATGGAATAAAAACTCTTAGCGTTTTTAACATAATTACATATGATGCATCGGGTGTGTCTGCATTTATACATTCCCTGTATATTTAACCATGAGGCACTATGTTTAACTGGCTTTGTTAGAAATAAACTAGGGGATAAGAGTGATCTCAAAGTTTGTCCTTTCCTGGATATATACCTAATATTGTTTTCTGCAATGATCTTTTTCATATTTTCTTGCACTGCTAATAAAGGTAAATATCTTTTCACAATTGAACAAATCTCTTTGAATTGGGGGCTAAAGGATGTTCTAAAATTAATCTGATTTTCAATAATATTTTTATTTTCCCCACCTATAGCAGATTGATGCTTGTTGTTCTCCTTACTTGTTGTCACGAGTGGTCCCGCAGCCCCTCGACCGGGCTGTGGGCGCACTCTTGCTGCCGCCCGTGGTCCGGCGCTACCGCCATTTCCCGGTTTTCGGTCCCGGCCCCTCCTTACTTGACCCCGCTCCCGCGTCCTTCGTCCTCTGGCCGGCGGATCGCATGCTCGCCGCTTTCGGGATTTAAAGGCCAGTCGCCCTTATTTAAGGCTGGCAGGTGACCCTATTTAACCCCTTCCTTCCGTTCACTTTCCCGGGATCTTTATGCTTACTGCCTTAAAGAAGCGTCTTCTGTCTCGTAGCCTGTTTTGTACCTAATTTTTTCGCTTTTTTTCCCACGAACCTTTGCCGCCTGCCTGACTCTTCCTGCCCCTCGACTTCCCCTTTCGCCCTCTCATTTTGTACCACGCACTGCTTTTGGCTGCCCCGCAAGCAAGTCACGCCATGGGCGACCTGGTAGTTCTCCGCTGCAGCAAAATCCATCCCGCTTTGCGGCGGGCTCTGGTGATAACCGGTTCTACTTAAAATTCCGCCCCCTGGTACGGCTTACACCATCGCTTGCGGTGGTCCAGTGGATCCACTACCAGCATCTGTTACACTTGTCAAAAAATCTACTCTAGGAATATTTAAAATCCTTTTCTCTGCATTTTTAAGCATCCTTCTTGGATAGCCTCGCTGAGTTAATCTATCCATGGTGTCCATTTGATAATCGGGAAATTTTTCAGATATGGAGCAATTGCGTCTTAGTCTAATTAATTCACCAAATGGAATGCTTTCGATCACATGTTTCAGATGGCTATATTTAGCATGTAATATAAATTTTTTTGCAATTTCCTTTCTGTAGGGTAACACCTCAATTTTGTTGTTTTGACCTACTAAATGGACATCCAAAAAATTAATATCATCTTTTTGCACTCCAATGTAAATTTGAGATTCATGTTATTAACATTTATGTATTCTCCAAATTTTATAGCATCTTCATGAGAGCCCCCCCATCCCAGGAGGAGGTTGTCAATGTAACGACAAAACCACCTGATGTGGGGGAAAAAGGGGGAAGAACGATCAAACAAGTACCTCTCCTCCCAGGCGGATATAAAAATGTTGGCCAGAGAAGGAGAGAACTTGGCCCCCATAGATGCACCTGAGCACTGCAAAAAAAAAGTGCCATCAAATAAAAAATAATTGTGACTTAATAAAAACTCAATACATGTCACTACAAACTTAACGAATAAGTAAGTGGAAAGTAAGTGGAAAAAAACTAACAAATGTGACTCCAAATATTCAATGGCCAAATGGTGTGGTATGGAAGAATATAGTGATACCACATCACAAGAGACCCATGAGTAAGAAGTATCTCATTCTGCTTGAGAAAAGATTGTGACAAGACTCTTGGTATCTTTGATATACCCTGGTAAGGACACAACTAGTGGCTGAAGAATAGAATCCAACCAGGAGCCTAAAGGTTCACCTAGTGATCCTATTCCTGCCACTATAGGACGTATTGAAGGAGGAAAATAATTTTTGTGGACCTTCGGGAAGGAGTGGAATATTGGGATTATTGGATTTTCAACATATTTATTTTTTCTGTCAATCTTTTTGATATCGCACCTATGGCTACACCTTCATTAAGAATAACTTTAAGTTTATTTTGAAAGATAATAGTGGGATCTCCATTTAATTTCTAATATGTATCAATGTCAGCTAGTATGTTTCTATTGAGTTTACTATACAACCCAGAGTTTAAACAAACCACCGCCCCTCCCTTGTCCGCTGGTCTAATCATCAAATCACTATTGTTGCGAAGCTCACGCAATGCTCTTAATTCATGTTTGTTTAAATTACTCCTAGAAATGGAAACTATATCATGGAGAGTCTTAAGATGGTCTTAAAATGGTCCCAAATTGTTTTGTATAAATTGAAATTTTTCTTAGGAACAAAACCTAAACCTTTTGAAAGTAACGATATCTGTGACTCAGTCAAAATATAACTGGATAAATTTACAACTGTGGAATCTAATATCTGCGAGTCCGTCCTTTGGTGGTCTTTTTTCTTGTTATGTTTTCTTCCCCCTCGTCATCGTCTGCCCCGTTTTTTGAAGATGTATTCAATTTATTTTGTTTCTGCTTTTGTTTCTTGCTATTGTTGTAATTGATAGATGACTCGAGACTGGAAACATCAGAAGCTTCATCAGAAGTCATAGAAGCCAGGATTTCATCAGAAGATCCAGTCCAGGAAATGAAACTCTGTTTCTGCTAATGTGAGACTGACTACGTTCTGTTTGTGATTTCAAGATCGGCTTCAATTTTCTTTCATATGGTTTCCAAGAATAAACACAATCTTCTTCATAATCAGACATGTCTCGAGAAAATGTTTTGCTTTTATATGCTACTATTCATCTTCCAATTTCTGTATATTATGCATCATTTTATCATTTAAATCTTTATAAGATGGCAATGATTCTTTGGGACGCAATAGATCTTTAATCGCTGTAATCTCTTCAATGATGCTTATTTCCTCATGTTCAATAAGTAATTGCATGAGTTTGAAGGAACATTCTGTAAGGGTGTTATTCCAAGTATCCATGAATTTTTGGTCTGACATATACATAGGAAATTTTTTAATGCGCAAGCCACGTGGTATCATGCGTTTTTCAACATATGTTTCTAATCTGGTTTGGTCCCACCAAAGCTTTAACTCCTTACACATCAGGCGTTCCAATTTTGTCATGCATGTTTTCAGATCTAACTTATCGCTCTCATTCAAATGATCAGATCTTGCAAAAATGCGAGCTGCACGTTGTTTCCTTGCAGGTAGTAAGGCTTCAATATCATCAAATTCCTCGGCCAATTTGATAATTTTAGGTCTGAGACATATTTTTATTAATAAATATCATACAAAAATTGTAGGTATCAAAAACGATTCAAAAATAGTAAAGTCCATACATGAATAAATTCTTAAGGGAGCACGACTTGCTTCACAATAACATCAATCAAAATATATAGAGGGTAGTCAGCTCACCTGGCTTGATTATAATGGATACATGCCCGGATAGAGGAAAAGCAGCCTCTTGAAATCACAGCACAATCAAAAAGAGAGAGGATCCAGTGTGATTTTCCATATGTTCAGTTAAAACATCTCAGAATTTTATTGAAGAAATATTAAAAAAATCAAAACATGTCAGCTTCAATATGTGGGCTGTACGTCTACTGCGCTGAAAACACGCAAGCGCAGACTCATCTTAGACGCTCAGAAGCCGGCAGCAGTAGGTATCTCTATGGTTTTAAGGCATTTCCATGAGAGACATGCAGGGGATACCACCAGTCTAGTCTTACAAGGTATTGAACTAAACCTCCGAGTGGGGGAGATTATAGGAAAAAATGATTATCGAGAGAGACATGGTGGATATATATACTAGACACCAGATATCCAGGTGGCTTAAATAAAAGACATGATGTTATGTGTCAATATTGATGTTTTTTATGCAGTTTGTAATTGCTTTTAAATTATTGTTTTTTATTCATTTATTTGAATTTCATGTTATTGCTTGATGATGCTGATTCTATCAGCCCTTCTGTGATGTCTTTTGATTAGTCACATGGTGAAAGGGCGTATATTTAAGCAACCAGTTTTGAAGTATATTCATGCCATGAGTAGGGAGCATTTGCTCTGAAACGCGTCGGCTACGCACAAACTGCCTTCTATCATGTTTTGATTTTTTAATATTTCTTCAATAAAATTCTGAGATGTTTTAACTGAACATATGGAAAATCACACTGGATCCTTACTCTTTTTGAATGATAATATTATGTTATACAGTAGATAGTTCACACGCAGTGCCATATTGTGTCTACATGGACATAAACCATGTCAATAAAGTGCCACACATTGAGCCTCATTTGTCAAAACTGTCTAATGTTTAAATTGGCTTTTATTTTCCAGTGCAGTTTAAAAAAATATAACCTGAGCTCTGTTGATGCCCGTTGTTTAAAGACAGCCCTGTAGTGCTCACTATATGCCATGTATTGTCGATATAGTGGCAAGAGAGTCCCATACTTGTAAACAGCGTCTGCAATGTTAATTTTGTTTCAAGAAACATGAAGAAAAAGAGAAGCAGAACATACCAGGCCTATTACTGTATATGTCACGATTATTAAGGGGGATTTCTTTTTAAATTATCAAGTTGCCTTACACTAGATGGTGCCATTTGTGGTAGCTTTTCTTGGCACCCCCCACCACAACACAGTCAAAACTGTGCAAAAATAAGCATACCATACAGCGCTAGACATTGCTCAAATAAGTGCCATGTGTTGGCCAAATAACACATCAGTACAGTACTACCACTACTACTAAAAAAAACCCACAAGGCGACATGAATGAACCTAGCGCCAACTCGCCAGTTCTAGCTCTGTTGTTAATAGTGTACGATCCCACAGTATGTATGAAAGTTTCTCATAATCTATGTATGTGGCAAAATTTGTCTCAGTCCTGCCACTTTGAAACTGGTATGGATTTGTTTGACAGCTTTGCAACAAACTTTGATGCATTTCTGGTACATCCTATAATTCTAGCGTGACAAGCCTTCGCATCTTTGTCGTATTCAAAAGTGTCGTGTCTGCCGCAGATTGCGCCAAATTTTTGCGTATGACTATTCATACATGTATAGAACACCATAAAAAATTGCGCGGTCCTGTTCATACATGTTGCACACAGTGGTACCCAAATAACAGAACCATACTATGGAGAAAAACAAGACACACTGCTTAAATAATACCACAATACAGTGTCCAATAACAGTCCCATACATGAAGTAACAGAGCTTATAGAATTTTTAAACAACAATTTGATAAGATAAATATTAAGATTGTTGGTAATTCCAAGCAATCTAAAGTCCCTCCTTTAGCATGGATGCACTGTGCATATACTACAAAACCCTAAGACATTGGGCCTGTCCATGTTTTGTCCATGGACTTGTTTTTCCTGGCTGAACTTTTTAAGGCAACAGCAGAGACTTTTAAAGTGGTTGCTGGCCTATGCAGGGAACTCCCAGAGGTCCCAAAAAAATTTGAGACAAACCGGCTGCCCTTAGTGCCACGGCCGCCTGTCCGGGGCCACGTCTGCTGACAATCCTCCGGTCTCCAGTGCCACGTCTGCTGACAATCCTCCAGTCTCCAGTGCCACGTCTGCCGACAATCCTCCATTCTTCAGTTCCACATCTGCCGATGATCCTCCCATCTCCAGTGCAACATCTGCTGACGATCCTCCCATCTCTATTGCCATTTCTGCCTGTCTGGTGTCTGCCTGTCTCATGTCCTGCCCTGTCTGCTGGTCCAGTGTCCAGTGCCCCAACTGCCTGTCCAGTGCCCCATCTCCCTGTCCGGTGTCCAGTGCCACGTATGCCGACGATCCAGATTCCACAGGACGTGTTAAGGGTCCGGCGGCCTCTCGTAAAAGGGAGGGCACAGTCACAAATTGCACATTTGATCCTGGAGGTTGGAATCTGCTCTATCCAGCAAGGTGACGGTTAACCCCAGCCTCTGAGCACTCTCCCAGGTTGAATTCATCAGCTATTTTGGTCAATCCCAGTCTTGGCCTGAGATTCTGTTGCACTTAGTCTGCTTAACTGTGCTAGCTGCCTGCTGCTTTGTTTTCCCTTGCCATCAGTCTTTTGCTTTACTTGGATTAATACATAAACAGGTGTACATGAGTAATGGGCAACCAACAGAATTAACAGTCATGACATGCACACCGCTAATTTGGTGTCACTAACTCCTTTAACCCCTTAACGACCTTAGACGTATCCATACGTCCAGGTCGTTTGGGGGTTCACGCATCTGGACGTATGGATACGTCCTGAGGATCGCGCGAACTCTAAAATAGAGTTCGCGCGATCGGCGCGGGGTGTCAGCTGTATATTACAGCTGACATCCCACAGCGTCGGCCTCCGGGGGGGGGGGGGGGGCGGTTAACCCCTTAATTATCGCGACGATCGGGTCGCAATAACTAAGGTAGACGCAGGAGGAGATCGCTCCTCCTGCGTCTCTGTCGGCGGCAGCAGCTCACGGATCGGGCGATCCGTGCAGCTCCTGCCCTCTGACAGACAGCACGGAAGGCAGAATAAAAAAGTTATGGCTGTCAGAATAGGACAACATAAAAACGCAATTTTTTATAGACTTATTTCTACTGTGTAAAAGTAATAAAACAGAAAAAACTATATAAAATCTATATCATTGTAATTGTACCGCCCCCCATATTAAAGTTATCACATTTTTTACACTCCCGGGCGAATGCGAAAAAATTTGGGAAACTCAAAAAAAAATTAAACCGAACGCATTTTTCCCCACCATTTTCATTCCCCAAAAAGCAAAAAAAAATTTATGGAACAGCGGGCATCCAAAATGCACAGTAACCCTAGATGAGACCCCCTGATGGGTGTTTAAAATTCCAAAAAATGGGGCAAACTTCGGGAAAGGTTTTTTCCGCCTGTTCGTTTACTTTGGGGGCTTTGCAAATGCGACTTTGGCCCCCACCAAAATCTGCTTTCCCAAAACCAAATAGTGCCCCCTTTCCCTTATACACCCTGCCATGCCCCCAAACAGCAGTTTACAGGGCACATGTGGGGAAATTTCCGAATTTGGGAAAAAAATTTCCCTTAAAAATTTTTTAAAGGGTTTTTTTTTTTTCCAGGATTCCTTTAAATTTTATATGAAAAAATTTTAATTTAAAAATTTTCAGATTATTAAAAATTTTTTTTTTTTTAATTTTTCACATTTTAAAGCAAAAAAAAATTTTTTGGGGAATAAACCTGGGGGGGTCTATTCCCAAAAAGCACCCCGGGATATATTCATTAAGGGGGTATTTTCCCAAAAATGGGGGCCTATTTAGGGGTTTTTTTATTAATTTTAAAGCACCTTATTTTTCCCCCAAAACCTAAAATGGCCCCTAAAAAAAACGTATTGAAAATAAACCCCCCAGAGAAAAGTATTTGCCCCTCCCCAATTCGGGGGCTTAGGGGTGAGGCAAAAAAAAAAGCACTAGGGCCACATATGGATATCTCTAAAAAGGGCAGCCCCTGGGGGAATTGAATTAAGTTGCATTTACCTAGTCAAAATTTACCGTTTTTCCAGGGGAATAATGGAAAAATATTAAAAACCCTGAAAAAAAATTTAAATTTTAAAATTTTCACCCCCCACTTTCCCTTTTAATTTCTTTTAAATACTAAAGGGGTTTATAAAACCCTTCCTAAATAGTGTTTAAATACTTAAGGGTCTAATTTCTCAGAGGGCCCAACCACTTATGGGGGAAACTAACTTGCAGGCCCCTCAAAGCCAGGGCAGAACTGGAGTGGTCCCAAAAAAAAAGATATTTCAAATTTTTTTGAAAATGTGAGAAATTACTACAAAATTTTCCCCAAGCCCCTAAAGTCAAAAAAAAAAAAAAAAGACATTTAAAAAAAAATGGCCCCAAACCCAAATGGACATATGGTAATGCTAGTTAAAAAACTATTTTGGTGGTAATAATTATTTTTCTTGCACGCAGAAATTTTTGGGAACTTTTAAAATCGCAAATTTTTTCCAAATTTTTTAAGAAATTTTGAATTTTTTACCCAAAAAAACAAGGGTTGTATGGGATAAAAATTTCTTTTCTAACTTAAAAACACAATGTGGGCACGAGAAAACAATCTCTGAATCACATGGAAAGGGGAAATTTTCAAAAAGTTATTCTCACATAAAAATTTACACATTTCAATTTTTCCAAAAAAAAGGGCTGTCAAAAGGGCAAAAAAGGGTGGGTTCCCCTTAAGGGGGTTTAAAGAAAGAGGGGTATACAAAAAAATAGCAGTGTGGGCTTTAATTTGTGAGGGCATTCATTCTGTTTAGAAATAATTGGGAAATTTTTTTGGGCCCTTATTTATGAAGGAAAAAAAGCCCATGTTATGATAAAAGTGGAAAAAAATTTTTGACATTGTATCAAAGAAAAAAGAACAAAAAGTTGAAAAAAAGTGTAAAACAACAAGAGGTTTCAGAAAATAACAAAAAGATCACCAAAATTTAAAATGGAAAAATGGCAAAATCATACTAAATCCCCTCTAGATCATAGAACAAAAAAGAATCCAGAGAAGCATCCCGTGAGAAAAATCAAAAAAGAAACTTCAGTTATCTGTGAGTACTGCAAATCAAAATTTCTATATTAAGTTTTAACATTTTTATAGAAACCCCCCCCAAAGTACCATTGCTAAATAAAAAAATGTCCCTTTGGGAAAGGGGTTTCCCTTTTGCCAAAAACACATTGACTAAAAAAGAATGGTTTTCAAAAATTAAAAATGGGGAAAAAACAGTAAGACTGGCCCCCTTATTGGGGCCCCAAGGGCCGGGAGAAATTTTTTTCAGAAGACCCAAAATTTCGGAAATCCAGTACACTGTGAAAGAAATAAAACATTTGGTTTGGTTTCAAGAAGAATATTTTTTGGGAGGTTTCCATACTCCCGGAGTTGAGGGCCCCTTTTTTCGTATACCAGGGACCATGGGGCCATTTTAATATATAAAAATACTGGAAAATGGGGCCTGTTTTCCTTGCTGAAGAAGACATACCCTTGAAATGGGTGTTTTAACAGGACAATGACCCCAAACACACTAGCAAGCAGACAACATCCTGGATCCATACCAACAAGATTGATGTTATGAAGTGGCCTCAATCTGATTGAGAGTTTTGTGGAGTGACATCAAAAATGCATTTTTTTGATGCAAAACCTAAAAATGCAAATGAACTGTGGAATGTAGTTGGGAGTCTGCCCGGCTGAAAAACATACAGTAATTTTTTAGGGGGTCAAACATTAGTTGACTATGTGGGCCCCAAAGATGTAAAGCATTTTTTGAAATAAAGTTTTCACACTAAATTTTAAAGGGTTCCCGTATCTACAAAAAGCAAAAACTGGCAACAAATTTCAGTTTATACTGTAAATATTCGATTTTGGAAAAAATGAAAAAACTGCCCCCCCCACCCGTTTTTTTTTTTTTGAACACCCAAATTAAATTTTCTTCATTTTCCAATTTAAAATTTGTTATTTCGATCATGTTTTAAATTTGGGATGTAAATTTTCAATCTTCTATTCCCTTTTTTGTGTGGGGAAAATAAATGAATTACGGGGTTTTAGGGGTTTTTCCCTCATTTTTTTTGAAACACACCCACCCCTTTGGGCCATAACTGTAAAATGAACCACTAAAGGGGCGAGGGTGACTCTAAAAACGAGTTTTTTTTTGGCCCCCTTTTTGTGCTTTTTTTTTCCAAAATACCAGAAAATTAATGCTTTTCATTTTTCTGCCAAAAAACACGAAAAACGTTCCGGGTGAAGTATAAAAAAACCCCCCAAAAAAATTTCTAAATATTTCAAAGGAAAAACCAATTCATGTTTACCCATAAATTAAATTTTTCATAAGAAAGAAAATCCGTAAAATTAGTAGGAGGAACAAGTTCAAATAAGAAAATATCCAGATACAAGGCTAACTGATACAATTTAAAGAAAGCAGCACATCTTCTCAGAAATACTTGTGATTTATTCAACCATGTCCTCACATGTGATGTTTTTTCTCTTTATTGGAGCGATTCTTAAAGCCAATAAGCAGAAGAAAAGTTGCATGTAAGGACGGGAGTGAACAAATCACAAGTATTCTTAAGAATCTAAAACCAGCTAAAATACCAAGAAAAATATTTGAGTAAAGGCACAATATTGTAATATTTCCTAATTAATAGTGTGCTGACAAACTGTCAAGATAAATCCCCCAAAAAATAAAGAACAATGGGCGACATGTATGAATCTCGCCACGTCGGAGCGCATGTTTCCGCCAGTTTTCCGGAAAAAATTTGCACCTGATTTATGCCCGGTGCCGAGGCGCGCATACATACCATGTAAAGTCCGCCGCGCTCACCAGTGTGTGGGGCGCAGTGCGGGACTGCGCCCCAAAGTTCGCCCGCTGACGTAGTGCGATCATGGGTGCCGTGTAAAGTCCGACGCGCCTCGCCAGTGTGGGGGGGCGCAGTGGGGGACTTAGGCGCAGTGCGGGACCCGCGCCTAATATTCGCCGTCCGAGGTGGTTCGTACATAGATGCGAAGAAAAGTTCTCCGCGCCTCGCCCGTGTGTGGGGCGCAGTGCGGGACTTAAGCGCAGAAGGGACTGTGCCGAACATGTATTCCGATTTGAGACAGGCTGGAAAACAGCAAGAAATCATTAGACATGTCCGTGCGGCATGGAGTATGAATGAAAAAAATCGCCTTTATTAGGTGTAAAACATTCTCTGAAAAAGGGAGCTCAAACCTACAAAAAAAAATACATAAATAAAATCAACTTTCAAAAAATCAAGAACGGCGCTACATGGGAAAATTTGGATATTGAAAATTGCCGGGAAAACAGTAATTCAAATTCTGTAAGCTCTCTCATTGGTCGGCAGAAAACCACCAATCAGAATAGGAGCGACAGTGACCCATTAAAACCTATGGCGTAGTATGGACCAATCAAAATCAAAGACGGGACAGTTCAAAATACAGTAAAAATGCAGAAAAGAGCTGATTGGTTGAGCTAGTGGGGGCTTGGCAATCCTGACCAATCAGAATAGCAGCGTCAGGGACCCATTATAACCTATGGAGAAATATTGACCTATCAAAATCAAAGGCGTGACATTCAAAATACAGTAAAAATGCAGAAAGAGCTGATTGTTGAGCTAACGGGGGTTTTGGCTACCCGGCCAATCAGAGCGCGAGCTATTTGTGTCCCATTGTAGTCTATGGAGAGATGGAGGCAATGAAATCTCGGCTCTCAGCGCCGTGCGGCATGGTTATGTTAAAAAAATCTTTTTTTATTAGGTGTAAAATATTATCTGAAAAAGACTTTAAACCTTCAATAAACATAAATCAATCAAATCCCTAACAACGCGTTGGTCGCCGAGGCCGGCGCTACATAAGGAATTGCGATATAGAGAATGGCCGGGAAATACAGGAATTCAAAGTCTGTAAGTTCTTCTCATTGGTCGGCCGAAACCAACCAATCAGAATAGGAGCGACAGGGGAAACCATTTTTAAGCTAGGGGGGAAATATGGACCAATCCAAATGAAAAGGGGGACAGTTCAAAATACAGTAAAAAAGGCAGAAAAGAGCTGATTGGTTGATCCCAGGCGGCAGATATGAATCTACCAATCAGATGTAGTGCGTCTATTTTGATTGGAGAAAGAAGGGTGCGATAGAAGGGCGCCCTAAAAGTTATTACTGTTAGCCAATGATCAATAGTATGGGTGTAACGAAATTAAAGAAATAAAAATGAATTTATATTAAATTTTAATTTTTTTTTTTCCGTTCCCCCATATTATTGATCATTTTATATACACTCGGTACAACTTCGGGAGTCTTATCATTTTATTTTGGGCACGTACATTTTTTATTACAGATTGCATTAAAAAAACCCATAAGAGCGTCGCTTGCTCTCCCATTGGTCCAAATAACCGCGCCTCTTTAACTTGCCAACCCAAAACAAACAAGCTCGCTCAGCATTACTTTTCCCCATAGAACTCTATGAGAAGGTAGCTCAGCCACTGATTGGCTAAGTAGGACGAGCCCCTCTTCCCACCAACCAATCACAGTACTAGAATATTTCCCATAGACAGTAATAACTTTTAGGGCGCCCTTCTTTCTCCATTCAAAATAGACGGACTACATCTGATTGGTGGATTCATATCTGCCGCCTGGGCTCAACCAATCAGCTCTTTTCTGCCTTTTTTACTGTATTTTGAATGTCCCGCCTTTGATTTTGATTGGTCAATATTTCTCCATAGGTTATAATGGGTCACTGTCGGTCCTATTCTGATTGGTTGGTTTCTGCCGACCAATGAGAAGAGCTTACAGAATTTGAATTACTGTATTTCCCGGCAATTCTCTATATTGCAATTCCTGATGTAGCGCCTGTGACGGCGACAAACGCGTTGTTAGTGATTTGATTGATTTATGTTTATAGAAGGTTTCAGCTCTTTTTCAGATAATATTTTACACCTAATAAAAATGATTTTTTTAATCACACTCCATGCCGCACGGCGCTGAGAGCCGAGATTTCATTGCCCCGATCTGTCCATAGACTACAATGGGACAAGTAGCTCGCGCTCTGATTGGCCGAGATGGCCAAGTCCCCGTTAGCTCAACCAATAGCTCATTTCTGCCTTTTTTACTGTATTTGAACTGTCCCGCCTTTGAATTTTGTTTGTGCCCAATATTTCTCCATAGGTTATAATGGGTCCCTGTCGCTCCTATTCTGATTGGACAAGATTGCCAAGCCCCCGCTAGCTCAACCAATCACTCTTTTCTGCATTTTTTTCTGTATTTTGAACTGTCCCGCCTTTGAATTTGATTGGTCAATACCTCTCCATAGGTTTTAATGGGTCCCTGTCGCTCCTATTCTGATTGCTGGTTTCTGCCGACCAATGAGAAGTGCTTACAGAATTTGAATTCCTGTATTTCACGGCAATTTCCACGATCCTAATTCCTGATGTTGCGCCGTTCTAGATTTTTGGAAAGTGATTTTTTTTTTTTTTTTTAAATAAAAGGTTTTTAGCTTTTTTTTCTGATAATGTTTTACGCCTTTATAAAGGCGTTTTTTTTGGAATCATACTCCATCCCTCACAGGAGCTGAAGCCGAGATTTCTGGTTGCGATCTTCTATATGTTTTTTCCCCTCATGTTTTCCCTTCTCGCTTCACTTCGCCTCCGCCGGATCATTTAGACCAGAATCAACCAGGTCTGCCTGTCGGAGCTGGCGAGCGCTGCAATTCGACGCACTTTGCTGACTCGCGATCGTACATGCCTCGGAGTTTTCGAGCGCGCCGCGTCCCGCCCCAGAACGCCCACACCGTGCCTATTGCACGCCCCTTCATGCGAGGCGCAGCCGAAAGTGGCGAACGCTGCGCCTAACATCGCATCCCTGCGTCCGACAGCGGATTCGGGCCGATGAGGCGCAGGATACGCCAGGAAACAGGCGTAAATCCCGTTCATACGTTCATACATGCCGCCCAATATAGCTATATCAGTAATGATATCAAGCATTATACATCTCCTGCTGCAATACTCTAGCCAATAAGAGGGAATTTCTCTTGTACTTCAGTAGTCCCAGTGCCTTTTGCAGTGTCTTGTGAAAGTATTCGGCCCCCTTGAACTTTTCAACCTTTTGCCACATTTCAGGCTTAAAACATAAAGATATAAAATTTTAATTTTATTGTGAAGAATCAACAAGTGGGACACAATTTTAGTGGATATTTTAAACTCTTGTAAAAAATAAATATCTGAAAAGTGGGGCGTGCAATATTATTCAGCCCCTTTACTTTCAGTGCAGCAAACTCACTCCAGAAGTTCAGTGAGGATCTCTGAATGATCCAACGTTGTCCTAAATGACTGATGATGATAAATATAATCCACCTGTGTGTAATCAAGTCTCTGTATAAATGCACCTGCTCTGTGATAGTCTCAGGGTTCTGTTTAAAGCGCAAAGAGCATCATGAAGACCAAGGAACACACCAGGCAGGTCCGTGATACTGTTGTGGAGAAGTTTAAAGCCGGATTTGGATACAAAAAGATTTCCCAAACTTTAAACATCCCAAGGAGCACTGTGCAAGCGATCATATTGAAATGGAAGGAGTATCAGACCACTGGAAATCTACCAAGAACCGGCCGCCCCTCTAAACTTTCATCTCAAACAAGGAGAAGACTGATCAGAGATGCAGCCAAGAGGCCCATGATCATACTGGATGAACTGCAGAGATCTACAGCTGAGGTGGGAGAGTCTGTCCATAGGACAACAATAAGTCGTACACTGCACAAATCTGGCCTTTATGGAAGATTGACAAGAAGAAGCCATTTCTCAGAGATATCCATAAAAAGTCTCGTTTAAAGTTTGCCACAAGCCACCTGGGAGACACCAAACATGTGGAAGAAGGTGCTCTGGTCAGATGAAACCAAAATCGAACATTTTGGCCACAATGCAAAACGATAAGTTTGGCGTAAAAGCAACACCGCTCATCACCCTGAACACCCCATCCGTACTGTCACACATGGTGGTGGAAGTATCATGGTTTGGGCCTGCTTTTCTTCAGCAGGGACAGGGAAGAGGGTTAAAATTGATGGGAAGATGGATGGAGCCAAATACAGGACAATTCTGTAAGAAAACCTGTTGGAGTCTGCAAAAGACCTAAGACTGGAACGGAGATTTATCCTCCAACAAGACAATGATCCCAAACATAAAGCAAAATCTACAATGGAAGGTTCACAAATAAATATATCCAAGTGTTAGAATGGCCAAGTCACAGTCCAGACCTGAATCCAATCCAGAATCTATGGAAAGAGCTGGAAACTGCTGTTCACAAACGCTCTCCATCCAACCTCACTGAGCCACAGCTGCTCACAAGCGCTCTCCATCCAACCTCACTGAGCCCCAGCTGTTCACAAACGCTCTCCATCCAACCTCACTGAGCTCCAGCTGTCCACAAACGCTCTCCATCCAACCTCACTGAGCTCCAGCGGTCCACAAACGCTCTCCATCCAACCTCACTGAGCTCCAGCTGCTCACAAACGCTCTCCATCCAACCTCACTGAGCTCCAGCTGTTCACAAACGCTCTCCATCCAACCTCACTGAGCTCCAGCTGTTCACAAACGCTCTCCATCCAACCTCACTGAGCTCCAGCTGTGCGCCAAGGAAGAATGGGCAAGAATGTCAGTCTCTCGATGTGCAAAACTGATAGAGACATACCCCAAGCGGCTTGCAGCTGTAATTGCAGCAAAAGGTGGCGCTACAAAGTATTAACTTAAGGAGGCCGAATAATTTTGCACGCCCAACTTTATCAGTTTTCTTTTTTTACAAAACTTTAAAATATCCAATACATTTTGTTCCACTTTACAATTGTGTCCCACTTGTTGTTGATTATTCACAAAAAAATGTAAATTTTATATCTTTATGTTTGAAGCCTGAAATGAGGCAAAAGGTTGAAAAGTTCAAGGGGGCCGAATACTTTTGCAAGGCACTGTATGTGTAATGTTTTCTTCTATTGTCACAGAATAAGCCAGTACAAGCAGAATGTGTGTCGATACTGTTAGCAAACATGTGAACTTATTTATTCCGGCTTGGTGTTTTATCTGGCTTTATCTTTCCAAGAACACTTGTGATTAATTGACCAATTTCCTGATTTATAACACAGATAGTAGGAGAAATGTTGCCTGCATGAACATGAGTGAAAAGTATTCTTAGAAAAACGTGGTTCTGCTTCTTTCTATGAATTGGATCAGTTTGTTCCGCATCTGGAATTCAACTTCTATGAACTTGTTCCTGCTGCTAATTTTATGTATTTCTATTCATGAATAATGTATTTATTTAGTTATTAATGTAATACAATTAATTATTTGTTACCTATGAATTACTCATGAACTCATGTAGATACTCCTTACCCCTTTGGTGGTTTATATACAGTATGTTTCCTCATTCTGAATTGCATTTGCACATTTGATGTATTACTTATTTAAATGGAGAGGTATATATTTTTTGAGCCTGAAATACAGCATTTTGGGTATTTCACACTGTTTATAGGTTTATATTGTTTAGGGCCCATTCACATTATACTTCAGACTCTGTTCAAGGTATCCATCAAAGTACTGTGAAAAATAGAACCCGAGAGTGTACAGCGGCAGAGCCCTAGAAAATAATGTAGCAAATTTAAGTCTCTTTTTCCAAAATTGACACAAAAATGTGATAAAAAGCATGTAAGTTTTGGCAAACTGAGCAATAATATTCAAAATAAAAGTAGATTTGCTGTATTATTCCCTATGACTCCTGACAGATATCGCAAACAGAGTGCAAAACATGATTTGAATGTTGAATACTGTTGCCTCTATTTTTGGTAATTCTACTGTTACCAGCCCAGCTTGCATATTTGACTACATCTAACTGCTGTCCATCCTGACCTCTGCCTGACTACTGTTTATGATAGTACTCCACATAGAAGTCTAAACCCACATGTAGGGGTTAAGGATGAAGAATGTACAATCTCTTAGACAACGTTTCCTTGTTTCGCCTTAAGCCAACCATTCATTACTGGCCTAATGGGTCCACTACAACTATCAACCTTGTTATAGTATCAAACTATAAAACATTTGAGGTGCTCTGAATTAAATGAAGCACTGGGTGTTAGTGAGTTAGTGTAATTTGATGTCACCATTTTAACCATGCCATGAAAATCTTAATGTTAGCTAAATGTATGCCATCTAGTTAATCAGCACCCATCTCTGTAAGGTATCTTTTTAAACCTGTATAAAGCAAATCATTCCTCAGAGTTTCTTCAAATTTCACATACAGCTCATTATGTGTCTGACACACTGACATCGAGTTTAAGGGTATATAGGTACATAAATTAGGGGTTATTTGTGTTTTAATAGGGTAACAAACCTGTTCCCTACTGTTAAGTAGCTTGCCTTTCTATTACTACCCTGTTTCCCCGAAAATAAGGCATCCCCGAAAATAAGGCATAGTGCATTTTTTATGCAATTCAGAGTTTGGCTGCTTATGCTGATGTTTGTGATCAAGTAGTAGGAAACATGGAACAAGTTAGTGAAGTTTGTCCATGATATGTGGAAGATTTGAGTGCCAAATGACTCAGAATTCTTTATATTTCATTTTAGCAGACGCCCAGGGGAAGTCCAAAATCCAAGAGAAATTCGGAAGATTCCAGATCTAGTACATGTGGTAATGATGGTGGCAAAAAGTTGTATCCTACAGCATTGACTGACAAAAACTGATCTTTCGCAGATGGTACAAAATCTAAAAATATATCTGAGGATGGATAGGCTAGATACAAAAACGAGCACGGAAAAGAAGACTAAATGGTTCTTCAGAAAGTGGAGGGTTTTCAAGGTGGTCAGCTTGATGAAGGCCTTCTGTCATACTTCTTGATACTGCAGGCAAGATATAAACGAAACATTAGGTTAACTTAAAGATGATGGGGAGGATCTAAATGGAAACATGGTTGGGAACATTTCAAGATCAAGAGCTATGCAAGGTGATTTTGACAAGTTAAGACATTCTAAAAAGAGTATTGGAAGCACACGCTGGACACAAGTGAAAAAGTGATAAAATGTAAAATTTGCAAGCAAAATAGCTAAAATAAAGGCCATAGTTATAGTTGGTTCTTTATTTATTTTTTTTAATTTTTATATTTATATTTTATTTTCGTAAATACATAAAACTATAAAATATCTGGAGTTTCAGGGATGACGTAGCAGATCTAGCAACATATGCATAATATTGATGTTAAGTGATTGGTTGAGCTGTCCACTCACTAGCTCCGAGAGACAATTGCAGGTTTCACTAGAATGTCTCTGGGCGCTAGGGATTCAGCCAAACTAGTTTTTCTTGCTTCAATAATAATTTTTTTGTAAAACATAATTGCAGATATCCAGTTTATGTTGTTAACGTACATAGTCTGTGATGTTTATGATTGTGGATTTTTATATTTAGCTACATTGCCTATTGTATATCTGATACACAATTTGAACTCTGGACTTCCAATAAAAATATGTTTTTAAGAAAAACATAATAGGGAGCAGAACTGCATTGTCAGGGCAACTTTACTGTAATGCCGGCTCAGAGTCACCCACCTGGGGGCTGGTGGATTCACTGGACGCGCATACAGTTGAAAACTATAGCAGGGAAGGGAGCAATTGGCTCTCTGCCTAGATGACTACTGCTATGAACTCTTACAATGTGGCATAGGCGGAGTGATGCCATTGTTACATCATGCGACATACGCCTACAGAATGCAAGAAACAGCATCCTGACACAGGTGTTGTGATTGTGTCATGCCGCCAGTGCTTGGCACAAACCCTTGGTAGAGCTGTTCGGGCAACAGGGAGTTTTACATTATAATGTTTAATGGAGGCCTGTATGCATATCTACGTTCTTGAGGTCACTATATACCTACCTTCTGAGAGGCACTATATTCTCACCTACTGGAGGAACATTATATACAAAAGTAAAGGGGAACCATATATATCTAATTTCTTGGGGCTCTATATATATTCATGCTGGGCAGGCCCTAATTACCTAACTACAGGATGGATATATATAACTACACTGTCTACTAACATGGGGAACTATATACCTACCTACTGGAGGACCTATGTACCTACCTAATGGAGGCCCGTATACTTACCTATGTATTGGGTGGAGCTATATACCTAAATACTGGGGGGAGGGGCTAAGTGCTTACCTAAAAGGGACCCTATATAATTACTTACTGGGGCCTATATACCTATTTACCTACTGGAGGGGCCTTGTGTATCTACCTACCTACTGCCTATATACCTACTAAAGTGGCGTATATCTACCTATCTAATGGGGAAGCCCTATATAACTACCTACTAAGGTTGTGTATATATCTGCTGGGGTGCCTATATACCAACCAACTAAGTATTGGGGTTATATATATATATATATATACCCTAATTACCTACTGGGGAGTCTATATACCTACCTACTTAATGAGAAGCCTGTAGGTAGCCTATTTGGGGTCTATGTACCTAGCTACTTAATGAGGGGCCTAAATATCTACTTGCCTATTGGGGGGCCTTTATACCTACCTACCTATTTATTTACAGGAAATGATAGAATGGCATACATGGCAGTGACAGAAGCCTTTATAACACTTCGATATGATTTTTTTTTACCTTTTTTTCTGGCCTAAGGAGAAATATCAAAATTGTGAAACGTTTTTTCATTTTAACAACACCCAGTTTCTCTCTCTTTTGGTTTCATTTTTATGACAGAACACTTGTTATTCTGTGAGTATTGGGTAATTATCGATAATTATGTCACAAGGAAGGGCTGACTATCTTTATCTCGTGATCTGCAAGATTTTCGAAACAGTCATATATCTAATGTTTCATAGTATCAGTTGAAATATTGCTTTCTGTTCTCCTATGTTTACACTCCCAGCTCATATTTTACAGTAAGCGTTGAATGCCTCCATGCCCGGAGGGGCATTCTTTTCTACTAGACATAATTATTCTGTTAGGCCGCCAGCTCTCGGATCCTTGTGGCTGGGGCTACAGCAGGAATCCGGATCACTTGTGATAGATTTTTTTTCCTGGTAGCCCTATTAAGTGCCACTTGCAGCTATATCTACATCCTCTTTGCCCTTTCCTCTTATACACCACAGGCTGGTTTATGAGTGCGCCTATGAAACACCGGGTGCGCACTGAAGACGTCAGCGGACTGATGAAGGAGGCACAATGATATCATTGTAAGGCTGGGTTCAATACATGTTCATTGCGCTGTTGAAATTGCGCACTGACAAGCGCGAACTACGCACTATAACCCAGAGGCAGATTTTTGCCTCCTAAACATAACTCTGTTACGTTGAGTATACACCTGAAAGAATTGACATGTTAATTTCAGACGTGCGCTAAATTACAATTGTAAAATATGCGGCGTGTGATTGACGGCACGTATTTTGCATTGAAGTCTATGCCAGATGTATTGTACATTGGGGCGTATTTCTGCATGTATTTCAGTGAAAATACGCCCGGAATGCGCACAAAAATATGTCTCAAAAGACACTGTGTGAACACCCCCTAACACATCACTTGTGCCGAGTCAAACTGCTCTGCATGCACCCAGCCTATGCTGTCCTCTAATAATCGGCAGGTTCTTTTAGGCCCACAGCATATGAAGACAACGTAGATAAGAGGAAGCCCTTGGAAGAAGTCATGGGAATTTGACTAGGTAAGTATAAGGATACGTGCACACGGCAGAGGACAAAATTTTTGTCGGATTCTAATCACAATCCGACCAATATTTTAAACTCGGTTTTCATTGTTTGTACTGTTTTTTTTCAGTTTTTTGCTGCGGTTTTCAGACTTTGGCCATCCCATTTAATTGAACAGCGCTATAATCCACCATTTTCAAGTGAAATATGGCGGATTATCGAACATGTTCTCAGTTTTTTGACACGGTTTTTGGATTTCAAATCTGTCCTCAGAAAATCTGAGCTGTGTAGACTATAGCTTGGATTTTCTATTGAGATCTATGGGGATGATTTACAGTCGGATTTTTGCAGATTCTACATGCCGAAATCCCTTAAAAATCCAACACGTGCAGACGTGGCCTCTGTATTTTTTTTTTCTTTTAAAGCCAAGAACTTTGGTACTATAAGAAAAGGAAGGAAGGGTTCACAGAGGGAACATTATGAAAGAGAAAGGGGCACTATGAAAGGGATGGAACACTATAGAAGAGAAGGGAACATTTTTAAGGAGAAGATGGAACTTTAAAAGAGAAGGTGGAATATGGAGCAATATAAAAGAGGAGGGAACCAGAGAGGGGGCACTACAAAAGTGAAAAAGTACAGGGGGGAGGGGACGACAAAAGTGTAGGGTGCACTAAGAGGGCACGGTAAAAGAGAAAAGGGCACTATATAAGAAAAGTATCCACTATCAAAGAGAAGGCAGCACAGAGGGGACACTATACAAGAGAAAGAGGCATTATTTGAGAAAAAGGGGCATATGGGAGGAGATATTACTAAGTAGAAGCATTATTACTGAGAAGTGAGTATAGAGGGAGCATTGCATTGCAGGTGGCAGGCAAAGCATGGTCAGGTCACTTGTGATAATGCGAGGGCAAGCAGCAGATAGAGAATAGCTGAGGTCACAGGCACGGGTCAGAATTCATCCAGATAGCAGTAACATAAACAAGCAAGACTCTGGAAGCACACTAATACACTGGCAGGGAATGGGGGGGAAGTGATCTAATAAAAAGTCCTAAGGGCGGGGGACGCCAAAAGCCTCCAGAGACAGGGGGCAGAGTGGAGCAGGGGGCTGGAAGGTGAGTAATGGCAGTCCCAGCGGACAGAGACACAAGTGTGTCCACTTTCTGGAGCAGGGACTGTGACTCGCATCGTGACAAGCTGGGGACATTAATACTGAGCATTAACATAAAAGGAGCATTATAACTGAGATCACAAACAGATGCACTATTACTGTGGAGGGTCTATATGTGGAACAATTCTTCCATCCAGGACACTAGTACCATAGGGAGCACTATTACTTGTTTGGGGGGGACTATATTAGGAGTTTGGTTTTAGAGGCCGGAGGGGCAGGAAAAATTTAGTCAAAAAGTTTTGTGAGGCAAAATTGCAAACGAGCTGCGTTGGTAGAATCTCAGGTGGCTGCATCAGATGGAGAAGAAGTTCTGTTACAATTGTATTACTGTGTATCAATGTACTAAAGCATGAATGCTGCGAACCCCTTATCGACATGTGACATATATTATGAAAATTGAATTCCATGGAGGCCCTAACTTAACTGGGAATAAAATATAAAAAGAGCGAAAAACCAAGTGAAAGAGATAACAACCAAATATAGGTATAATTTTAACTAGAAGCATTTTTTAAAGGGGGAAAAACCAGGCATGGTCCCCCCTTTCCAAGCTATTATCGAAAATTCAATCAAAAAGTCACAAAAATTAATTTAAAAAAAAACAGCTGTTCAATAAAAAACAAACAGAAAGGAAAGTTTTGGTATTGAAAATTCATAGATTTTTGGCGGGATTAAAAGGTTTTTTTTTAGTTATAGAGACCAATAATGTAGTGTTATAAAGTTAAAGGGCTTGCCATTAATAAATTTTAAAGTTTTTAAATTTTTATATATATATATTATATATTATAATATATAAAATTTATATATATATATTAAAATATATATAATATTTTATCTAATATTTAAATTTTTGCAATTTTTTTTATTACAATATTACAAATTTTGCTCCGGTGCCTCTTTTATACCAGTGCAATACGCTCTCATTGCAGTCCATTAAATGGCTCCCATGGAGTACCTGTTTCAACAAAACAGTCGTGTGACCCCTGGTATCCAGGTAACAGTAGATTGAGAAGAAGGACTACTTCCAGTAGCGTCTTATCATGTCTGTCAGCGTCAGTGGAAAGAACACTGCGCATTCTTTTATCTCATCTTTCTGCTTATTTTAAGTTAACTTTAATAATCAACTCCTAAAGATGCAGCAGTTCTACAAGTACCTACTCAGTAAGGAAGTTGCTGGAATAACCATATTAACAATAATTTTTCCACCATTATTACCATTCATTTACCACATAGATATCATGTGACCCTGCTGATAACTGACTGCTAGGAAGTCACGTGACTGACGCCATGTTTACTCCATACATTTACTTCATAGGAGCCAATGTGTCTTTTTTTTTATTTCTCGATAGGACCCTACTGCATTTATATAAAAGAGGTACAGGAGCAACATTTTTAATACATATACACTACTTACAATAAGTTGGGGATATTTGACTTTTGGCTGAAATTTCAGGATGAACATAAAACTTCATGAACATTTTTTTTAAATGAACTAAATGAGACCATCTCTTAAATTTAGAATGCATGTGTCCAACTGTTCGATGTTTCAGTACTTTTTGCGCAACTTGCTGATCTCTAACAAGGAGCTTAATGTCAAACTTCCCACAATGCCACACAACTCCAGGCGCGTTTAAGTGAGACGAAAGGGAACCAAGTGTCACTTCAGACCACTCGTAACCGTTTACATCAGCGTCTTCTGCATGATAGATGACGGGCAAGGATACTTGACTGGTACCTGACCTGGCTGATGCATAGAGCTCTCCTTGACGTCTCCAGCATCGTTCGGTGGCCATCATTTGTGAGTAGCGTATATTAGAAAATTGTATGTTTTCCTAAGATTTCCTACGTGGACAATCCCTTTAAAGGTAACCAAGAGGTTATACAGCAATAGAAAAAAAGTTAGTTTTTTAGATTGCTGTGTCCTGTATGTGTGTTCCTAATACATTTGGATTTTATCTTTAGAAGACGCTGGACCCTTTTTCCACTTTTTCATATGTTTCTGAGCGATGATCCCCATGGTCCTTACACTACGAAGTTTGTTTGGGTGAAGCTGGATTAGTGTTTTCTACTTTAAACATGTAGGGACCAGTAATTGAAGAGATTTTCCACGTATATTGTTTTATTTTTCTGGCTTTGTTGAGGTGATAACATAGATTTTATCTACTCTGAGTACACACTGATTTCTCTGGTTACCGACCTGCTCTCTCCTTCTCTCTCTGCTCTGTTTTATCTGATAGCAGGGATGAAGATAGGTCGGGCTGCCGGCAGCTTGAGAGCAGAGTGCTATCTCACACAAATAATTAGTCTCCTTTCTTGGTTTATTTTGAGCTCTGTACTTGTAGATAACATCTCCTGCTATCATGTCAGTACTTTTAGAAGAGCTGTGAATGCCGAATTTATATGCTAAACATTGCCATACAAGCAGCCATAGCCTGACCAGGACAAGACAGCATGCATGAATCTGAATCTGCCTCTGGCTATGAGACAGCGAGGTGAGACAACCCCTTTGATAAAGAGAGACAGTCAAAGAATGTCATCCAAAAATGGCAAGAAGTTTCACCCTTATGATTTGGTAGTCAAAAGGTTCAAAAATTTCTTGGACCTATGCCATGTCAGGATGCCTAAGTCTACCCAGGAATTCTCTGGAGTCACCATTAGAGAGGGGATGTCTTGAACTGTATTGCAAACTTCAGTGCTTCCACTTAGTATGTCTAAGTATGCATACACATCATTTAGGTCAGAGAGAAAAAAAAGAATGTGTCTCACATGGGTGAAGAAGAACCCAAACCGGAAAGTAGAACAGAAAAGAATCTTTTTGCTTTGTAGAAGATCTGTTAAGGGTTTCAACATCTTCTACTTTTGTACAGCGATAGCTATTCGGTCCTTAGATATTGCAATATTCTAGCCCTCATATTGTAGCTGCACAAAAGATTGGTTGTTATTCAGAAGTCAGGAAGTGATATCCCTTTGGGGGATAAGTGGCTTTGGGATGAAAGCATAGAGTCCAGTATGCTCTTTTAATGGCCAATGCCCCTTTATATTTCAGTTTTCTGTGGCAGTTAGATTTGTTAAATAACTTATGGAATAGCCAAAACACAAGTAAGGAAAACGCGCTATAGACTCTAGAAAATGTTGCCTAGCTTTATATTACCCAACAATATTTAGGTGGTGAAAACAGAAGTCAGATTCCAATATGGTGCATTTAGACTGGGATGAGCTAGTCCAAGTCCCTTCTGATTAAAAACATCTGTAATTTCCCAATATGCAAATAAGAATGTTCAAAATATCATGCAGCAAAAATAAATATAAAGTCTCAGAAATGTCCATACAGACATACCTGATTTTTAATTTTTTTCAAATAGAGGATAGTGCTGCGTCATCAAAAAAAGCTTATCCAGATACGTTTAGTAAATAAAATCCAATAGCTACCTGTTTTGAGCAGCTCACTAACTTGAGCATAGCGATGCAATATGTCTCCAACGTCTGAGCGCTCCGGCCGGAAGCACACGGACTGACAAATACGTGCAGGCTAGAAGACGATAGTGGCGTCACTAAGGCCCATGGAAGCCTTACCAGTACACAATAGAGATCTCTGACGAAGAAGTCCGCATTGTCTCTGAAACGCGTAGGCTATTGGCTAAAGGAGAGGCTTACATGGGCCGTAGTGAAGCGTTGTGGCCGGCACGTGTGTGTCAGTCCGCGCACTTCCGTTGGAGCACTCGAATGTTGTAGACATATCACATCGCTCTGATCAAGTTAGTGAGCTATTCAAAACAGGTCGCTATTGGATTATATTTACTAAACATATCTGGATAAGCTTTTTTTGATGACGCAGCACTATCCTCTATTTGAGAAAAATCAGGTTATGTCTGTATGAACATTTCTGAGACTTTATATTTCATTTTTGCTGCATAATATTTTGAACATTTTTATTTGCATATTGGGATATTACAGGTGTTTTTAATCAGAAGGGACTTGGATTTTGTTGAATGTTGGACTATCTCATACCAGTCTAAATACACCATATTGTAATCTGACCTCTGTTTTCACCACCTAAATAACCTGGTCAAAAAACTGTTTTTACTCAAGCGAATTATGTCTGGTCTGGCCATAAAGCGCTAAAAAAATGTATTGGCATTAACAGGTTATCTCCAACATGACATGGAACCTGCAGTTTAGTTACTTCAAAAGAAATGACCAGGTCCTCATCTATCCATCTCCTTGACACTGCCAAAATATATCATAATGGGTCAATTAAGGGACACACCTAATTAGATATGAATTGTCCTTCCCCTTTTATAATATAATCTGCCAGTCAGAGACAACAAATTATCCTAAAAAGCTGATGGGCAACTCTGAAACCTGAACCGACTGGGCTGGTTATAAAATATGATTTCTGAGGGAAATTGGTGGTTCACTGCATGGGAGATTAGCCAGCTAAGCTTTATGACTGTAATTGCATGTCTGTATGTTACATTATTGTACTTGGCACTCGCACCCCCCGCCCCCAAAGCTGTCCCTACCTATTTGCCAGCCCGACCCTAAGTGGTCGGTGACAATTGGGTGACATTACCTGTGCTGGTAAAGTGGCACATGGAACACAATAAGACAGACCAGCAGAATAAAGAAGGGTCATGCCAAAAAAGGTCAAAACGGAGATAGCAAAACAGTACAAAGTTAGCAAGCAAAAACGGTGCTCAAAAGGACAGGCAAAAAGATCAGTAAACCAGGTAACACAAGAGAATATAAACCACTCTCTCAAGCCAAAAGGAGACTATCACAAGCAAAGTCCAGAAGACAGAGTGATCTTCTTAAGGGATGTCAAAGTTCCAGTCCAGAGCATGATAGGACCAGCCCTCTTATATCCAAACCACACAGAACTCAAGCTGTCAGTGAAGAAAGATGAGTGGTGAAGGCAAATGACAATTATTACTCAACTAAACAATTTGCAACCCAACACTTGGACTAGCAGAAGTAACAGAAGAGTGCGGTGGTGAATGCATAAGCTTTAAAGCATTTCTTTAAATATTGTTTCTGTATAATGATTGTGTTTTAAGATTGTATGTGTTTTGTTAACTTGTAACACGTTTGTTTTTAATTCATTTGGTTAGGTATAAGTACCTCCCATACGATCTTACACGCATGCTTGACAAAGAAGGTTACACCTTCGAAACGTAGCAGCTTTGTCTCTAGCCTGGTCGTCAGCGTCTCCCTGCTATCACTGAGAATCATTGCATGCTAGTAGGAGGTCATGGACTGACTCCAAGGAACTTAAGTATACCTTGCCATTTCTATGACGTTTTATCATTATTTTTCTATATATGCTGTGGAATTTTTATACGCAATTTTGGAATTATAAATAAATAAGTGAGATAACATAAGTTGGATCTGTAATATTTTGAAACAGAGAAAATTTTGGACTCTAGAATTTTCAGAGGTCGATTACAATATCTTATACAATGGAAGAGTTGTGGACCAGAAGAAAATTAATAGGTACTAGAAAATAATGTTCACATCCCTAGGCTTAAAAGGACCTTTCATCAGAAACATCCAGAAAAAACAGCCTCTGAGAAGTCCAGAGGCCATCCTGAAAGGAGGGGACTACTGTCAGGACTTGAACTCCAGGACACCTGCATCCCAGGGCATAGCACTCATCACTGAGCTATTTGGTCTTCTGGACAGCTCCTGTACTGAACATTGCCAAGTTCCCTGTTCCCTCAGCCTTGTTCCATGACCTCCTGGTTGCTCCACCCACATGTATTTGGACCTCAAATTTAAGGCCTAGCCTTGTACTTATTATTGAGATTATTGTGCTCTGCTGGTAATCAAGCGAGTTGTCCTGTTCTGCTGCCTGTTCTGGTTTTTACTGTGCATCAACCTTTGGTATTCTTCCTGACTACAATTCCTGCCTGCTCCCTAAATGGACGCTGCCCAAACTGTGCATTGACCTTTGGCTTTCTTCCTGACTACGATTCCTGCATACTCCTCAAGTACTGAAACTGCTCGCACGTATACCGACTTCTGGTTCTGCTTACCACGCTTCCTATCAGTATGTACCCTAGTAGTTACAACATAAGACTCCAAACCAGCTCCTGATCGTTACATATCTATTCTTAGATATTGCATTTTGTTGTTCCTGTTTTATTTCTGTGTGATATCAGTTTGGAGGTCCTTACACAGTCTTGCGCTTTTCAATCAGTGCTGACTGTATCTCAGTTGGGATACACCTCTTTCACAAGGGAATTTTTAAGACCCAATTGTTAATGTATTTTTCACGTACACACTTACCAGCAAATGATGTGGGGATCACTGTAATGGAGTTGATTTATTTCCACTCAGTCTTATTTGCACTCACCTCTCACTCAGGTGGTAAATTGAGCATTAACCACACTCCAACACAGTCCAGGTACTACAAAATATCCTCTGCCAACACCTCCCTCAATAATCAAAAGAAAATATATCAGAGGGAAGGACTATAAACACCACTTACTGGCACTCACAGGGTTAAATACTAATGCACTCCTCTCCAGCAGTCACAGGGTTAAAACCCTTAGATCAAGGCTATGAATTCTTGGCGCATACAAGGATCAGACTTATTAAAGATTTAAGCTTTATGTAATGACTATGCCTGTTCAGGCTGCAGTACAATTCTCTGCCCATGGAGTGCAGCAGAGACTGTGCTTTTGGCCATGATTTGGTGCCATATTGTTTGTGTTTCCTGGTGCTAGTCTGAACACTATCTGAGTCCTGTGCCTGCTGTGGAGGTGATCGTAATTTCATACGTTCGATTGCGTTCACACTCGAAGCGAGATTCAAAAGACTATCTAAATAACAGGGTTTACTCCTGGGCAGAAGAAAGATCTAGGTTTAGGAGATTTAATCGCAACAACAGAAATAAGGAGTCCAAACCCTCTGATGCGTCTTCAAATAGTTCGAGTGTGAATGCGATCGAAAGTATGAAATTACGATCTGTTGCTAAACAAAATCAATCTGAACTTTTTTTAGAGGACACCTCATCAATAGAGGATCCTGGTGCGGCATCTGGAGAGTTAAACAAAGAACCCAAAAAACAAAAACGTCAAATGGGTGCAAAAGCGAAGAAAACAAGGATATAGAGAACTTATTGCTGAACATTTCTTCAAAACAGCTTACGACAGCTCAAGAGTCTATTATTAACAAGGGACTGAACTTTGTTCCACTCATATCAGGGATCCATTTGATTTTGAAGTGGATTTGTATAAATTATGTCGTAACATCTGGGTAAAAATGTTTTATCATCAAAAAGGTATATCTAAAGATAATGGTGTTATGTCAAAAAAATATCTAAAAGTAGTACGTTTGATCCAGAGATTGAATGCCCTTCCCTCATTGTGTTTCAACAACTAGTTCTTATTGATGTAACTAATAGTTGGAATTCTAATAAGAAAATACCTCATAATCTTACTAAGGCAGAAAGTCTAGCTTTATTAGAATTAAAAAATCAGGATGGGTTAATAATCAAGAAAGCAGATAAGGGAGGAGCTTCTGTTGTCCTTGATAAAGATCAATATTTACAGGAAGCGTATAAACAACTTGGTGATACACAGGTGTATAGGCTTTTAAAAAAAGATCCTACAGATGAAATCTAGAAACTATTAACGACTTACTAGAGGAAGCTGTTGTTGGTCTTTAACTAGTCTACAACCACGTATTCCTATCTTTTATATTGTACCTAAAGTGCATAAGTCTATTGAAAATCCTCCCGGGAGACCGATTGTCTCCGGCATTAACTCCTTGCTAGAACCTCTAGCGAGATATATTGATGCATTCCTCCAATCGGCTGTAAAAAAGAAACCACAATGTCTCTTAGATACAGGTCATTTTCTTAGATCCATTATGGATATTGATTGTTCTAATGTAGATTTATTATGTACCTTAGACATCCAATCCCTTTACACCAATATTCCCTACATTGAAGGTCGTGAGGTAGTGAGAGATACATTAAGTGAGGATGCCTCATTGGACAACAGATCTATCAATTTTCTTATGTCCTTATTGGACATAGTTTTAACAAGAATTTTTTTCAGATTTGGTGATCAGATTTACTTGCAGCTACAGGGGACCTCGATGGGTTCTCCTGTAGCTCCGGGTTTTGCTAATCTGTTTGTAGCCTTGTTGGAGGATAAATTCATACTGTCTTCTTCATTCCAATCTAATATTGTTTTATGGCTAAGATTTGACGTATTCCTTCTTTGGAGGGGGTCAGAGACTGAACTTGAGCTGTTTCTTCAATATATTAATAACCTACATACCTTGATTAAATTTACACTTACTAAACATCCTAGTGAAGTGCAATATTTAGATGTACAGGTTAAGAAAGTGAATCAGAAATTAGAAACTATACACTAAAAAAATAGATCGAAATAACTTATTACACCGCCATTCGTACCACCACCCCCAGGTTTTTAAAGGTATTCCAAAAGGTCAACTGGTTCGAGCTAAAAGTATTTGTTCTAATGACACGTACTATACAGAGAGTGCTAAGGAAATGATAGAAAAATTTAAAAAACGTGGCTATGATGGTGAAGAAATAAGCAAAGTTGCAACAGAAGTACAAGGACTAAATTGTGCAGAATTACTCAAGGTAAAAAAGAAAACTAGTTTGGATAGAATAGTGTTTTCTTCCACCTATGATTTCCATGCCAATCTGATAAAACGTTGTATTCTTAAACATTGACATGTACTTAAGAGTGACCCACCATATGGATCATTATTAAAAAATTCATCAATCTGTGTTTTTAAACGAGGGAAGACCATAGGTGATGTTATTACATCTTCTGATATAAAAAAAACGCAGTAAGAAACAGACAAGATTGAATACGATAAAAAAAAAGGCACGTTCGCTTGCCTAAACTGCACTAACTGCTGTTCTATAATCAAAGGTGCTACTATTAAACATCCTACAAAAGGTAATGACATCAAGATCAATAGTTATTCGAGCTGTAATACTTCACAGGTAATTTACCTTATTAAATGCCGATGCGGCAAGGTCTACATTGGGCAAACTAGTAGACAGGTCAAAACTCGTATTAATGTGCACCGCTCAGCGATACGGTTATTTAAACAAAAAACAAAAGAGGAGATTGAGAATAAAAAAGGTTTGGGGAAACTACTGTAGCTCGGCACTTCACAAAAGCAGGACATGCTGTGTCTGAATTATGGTGGAGCGTTTTAGAACAGGTTCAAAGTGATAGTATTGAAATGGTTAAAAGACGTCTCTTGCAACGAGAAGCCTACTGGATACGGAGGATGCAAGCACTCTCTCCGCTGGGTCTAGATGAATGCATAAGCTTTAAAGCATTTCTCTAAATATTGTTTCTTTATAGTGATTGTGTTTTAAGATTGTATGTGTTTTGTTAACTTGTAACACGTTTGTTTTTAATACATTTGGTTACGTATAAGTACCTCCCGTATGATCTTACACGCATGCTTGACAAAAAAGATTACACCTTCGAAACGTAGCAGCTGTGTCTCTAGCCTGGTGGTCAGCGTCTCCCTGCTATCTCACTGAGAATCATTGCATGCTAGTAGGAGGTCATGGACTGACTCTAAGAACTTAAGTATACCTTGCCATTTCTATGACGTTTTATCATTATTTTTCTATATATGCTGTGGAATTTTTATACGCAATTTTGGAATTATAAATAAATAAGTGATATAAGACAAGTTGGATCCGTAATATTTTGAAATAGTGGAAAAAGGTCAAGGAGGGACCTTATATATGGATCCAGGCATTATGGTATACGCTTAATGGACATCTGTTATATCCAAAATTTTCTCAACAATGAAATCTTCTTGCCCATGGATTTTTACTGGTGCAGGAGGTGACTGATTTTTTTCCTGAAAAGGGGTTTTCAATGAATGGCTTGAGCAATGACACGTAGAACACCGGGTGGATTTTCAGTTTGTAAGGAAGTTTTAAATGGAAAGCGACTTGGTTAATTTGTGCCTAAATCTGGAAAGGTCCTATGAATTTCTGACTCAGTTTTGGAGATGGAACATGTGCTTTTAGATTTTTAGTACATAACCAAACCGTATCTACAACTTTAAAGTTGAGGGGAGCTTTGCAATTGTTTATCCACTGATTTCTTATAATCTTCTTGAGCTTTTTTTAGCATCTCTATTAGTTTTTCCTGAGTTTCTTTCAATTTAGTTAGTCTGTGGGTAACAGCAGGAATAGGTGCACTTAATGGTAGATTATAAATAAATACTGGGTGTAAACCAAAAGTGGCATAAAATGGGCTTTGTGATGTAGAACTATGTTTGGAGTTGTTGCAGGCAAACTGTGCTGTTGATAAATACCTTCCTACCTTCATCTTGAAGGTAGGAAATAAAACAGCGGAGGTACTGTTCTAGAGTTTGATTAGTCCTTTCAGTCTGGCCATTAGACTGGGGATGAAAGGCAGTAGATAGATTAACAGTGACTCCTAAGGCTGTACAGAAGTTTTTCCAAAATTGTGATGTGAATTGAAAACCTCTGTCTGAAACTACATTGTCAGGAATTCCATGTAGCCTAAATATTTCCTTGACCATTAATTGCAGTTTTTTCAGCAGCAGGAATTCCTCTAGTTGGTATGAAATGGGCCATTTTTGTAAGACAATCCACAACAACAAGGATGACAGTCATTTCCTTAGATGGGGGAAGATTCACAACAATAGAAATTGATCCTCAGGGTCTGGATGGGACTGGAAGTGGTTAAAAAAAAACCTAGAGGAAGGGATCGGGGTACTTTGTTTCGCACACATGTTAAGCAAGAGGAAACATTTTTTAACATCTTTCTTACAATTAGGCCACCAAAATGAATGAAGTTCATAAGTTTTCATGACTCCAAGATGACCTGCAAGTTTAGAATCACAGACTAGTTTGAGGACTTCAAGTCGAGCGGGTTCAGGTACATATAATCTTTGTTCCTGCTTCCAAAACCCCTTTTTAAAAGCGAGATCCAAATCTTTAGATGCATGATTAAGAAAAAAGTAATTCTGGTATCGATCTCTGAGCCTTGCTGAAAGTTCTTTGGAGTCAACTATTCCTACACAATTTTTGAAAGACAAAATAGTAGACTCCTTTTAAAATCTCTCCTTTGGCTCAGCAAGAATCTTAGACAAAGCATCAGCCTTGCCATTTCTGGAACCTGGTCGATAAGAACTAATGAAATTTAATCTAGAGAAAAATGAAGCCCACCGCTTTTATATAGCAGATAATCTCTTAGCTGCACGGATGAACTTTAAATTTTTGTAGTCTGTACAGTGACGGGATGATTGGCTCCTTCCGAAAGATGTCACCATTCAGAGAAGGCAACTTTAATAGCTAACAGTTCTTTATTTCCAATGTCCTAGTTTCTTTCTGCAGTTGACATGGTATGAGAAAGAAATGCACATGGATGAAGCTGCATCTTGTCTCACACTTGTTGAGACAGGACAGCTCCCACAGCAGAGTCTGAGGCATCTACTTCAACAATGAAAGGTAATTCAGCATTTGGATGGACCAGTATGGGTGCAGAAGTAAATTAAGTCTTTAATTTGTCAAAAGCTACTTGTACCTCTGGAGACCATGAGAAGACTTGGGTTTTCTTTGTAATAAAAGTGATTGGCAAGATGATCTTGAAGAAGTCTTTTATAAATCTTCTGTAGAAATTTGCAAACCCTATACATCGCTGAATATCCTTCATATTTCTTAGAGTGGGCCATTCCACCACAGCTTTGATTTTACTAGGATCAATATTTAGTCCTTCTAGGGAGATGATGATATTCGAGAAATTGAATTTTGGTTTGTTCAGATTCGCATTTTTCCAGTTTGATATAAATATTATTGTTTCATAGTCGTTCCAGGACTAATCGAACATGTCTGCAATGTTTCTCCAAGGTGTGTAAAAATATAAGAATGTCATCAAAATATACAACCACAAATTGGTCTAAGAAGTCTCCAAAAATATCATTAATAAAATGCTGGAAGGTTGCAGGGGCATTACAAAGGTATTCAAAACGTCCATATCTGGTTCTAAAGGCAGTCTTCTACTCATCTCCTGGACAAATGTGTATGAGATTGTAGGCCCCTCTTAAATTTAGTTTGGTAAAAATCTTGGCAGAGGCAGAGCGGAATCTTTCCAGTAACTCAGGAATTAAGGGAAGAGGTTAACGATTTTTTAATAGTAACTTTATTTAATCCTCTGTAGTCGATTTATGGCCGCAGGATTGAGTCTTTCTTTTCTACAAAGAACAAGGGTGCCCCAGCCAGGGATGAGGAAAGTCAAATGAAGCCTTTCTTTAATTTTTTATCTAAGTATCCCCTGAGTACTTTTAAAGGAGTTTTATCGTTTGAACTGTTCGTGCTCTTCAGCTAATTCTCTTAGATTGAATTTGAAATCCAGGGGTGAGTCTCTCCTCACTGAAGACCTGTGACATCATCATTCTGAGTTAGACAGTAGAAGCAGAAGGATGTCTGGTCAGAACAGATCTGCAGCCTCCTGCATGTTACTTATGTCTGCAGAGCTTCAGGCTGACTCCACAAGCTCAATGCTGGGTTATAAGAAGTTATACACACAGCCTGAACTGATGAGACATGTGAGGAGTGTACACTGCCCCCCCTTCCCCTCTGTTTCCAGGCTGCAGTCTGTGTTACTGTTTTATATGGAGCAATGCACACTGCCCTCCTCCTCCTCCTCTCCCCCTGTTAACTGGAAGAAGACTCTATAATACTGTGTTATATGAGGGGATCTGGGACTTAAAGGGGTTGTCTCGCTACAATGATTGGGTTTTAATTTAAAGATCTTTAAAAAACAAGCAGCTTTGCAAATATGTTCATTACAAATGTCCATACTAGATTTTTGAGCTAGCCCTGTTAGTATTACTACATCACTTCTCAAATCTCTATAGCAGCCGACCTGTTGATCCTTATCTTACTGGCTGTCAGGTCTAATGACTCATCAACCTTTGAAGACAGGTCGGAGCAGAGAGCCCCCCCCGCACAGAATGCTTCTGTAGGGGAAAGGGAGGGGAGGAGGACTCTGGCGTCTGTGTCCTGGTTTAACCCGGTGTGTCCCTGCTTTCTCCTGCTCTCTACACAGATAGATGTGACAGCAGTGACCCTGTCTGGTTACTAAAAATCATGAATGTCTTTGGAACTGTGACTATACTAATACTATACAGATCAGGGGCATGTGAATACTTTAAGTTCTCCTGTATTAGGGACACATCCTGAGTATAAGTAACACCGCCCTTGTTGTTGCTGGAGATGTGGAGACTTGTAACTAAGCAGGGGATATGGGAAAACACTTGCATCCTTCTCTGCTCTATTAGCACACCACTTCACACTCATAGATCAGCCCTCTCCTGCAACAGACCTAGGCAGACACACACAGGGTGAACTGTGAGAGCAAACCGCCACCCCCCCCCCCCCTGTTATAGAATTACATAGCTGCCTGTGGTGCTTATGGAGGGGGAGAGGGAGCAGAACAGACAGACCAAGAAAAACGCCCCTCAGTTAAAATTACCAGGGACACTGCCCAAGCTGAAAGCTCATAATGAGACAACTCCTTTAAACAGCCAGTAATTGCCCAGATCATTCACCCTAGAGCTGGGAGATGTGTACAGAGCCAGCAGACTTTGGTTGCACTATCGATTTTGACAGCTCAGAGGGGAGAAAACACAGAGTGTGCAGGCAGCCAATCACAGGGCAGGGGACATAGCTGGGGTGTTTCCTGTCTGGGGTCGTATCCCAACAGGCTGAATGAAATGTCAGCCAGCCAATCACTGTGCAGGGGGCATGTCTAGGGGGGACGGAAAACGCCCAGGGGGCGCATCCGACCAGCAACAGCAGAAATAGAACACAGATTTACAGAAAAGCTCATATCTGCTAAACCAAGTGACTGAGGTAATGCAACCCAATTACAAAAGTGCTTATTTTGACTGTCCCCATAATCTGAGACATGATCTTTGTAGTGATAATACCCCTTTAATTCTGGCTCAGAGAGGTTGTAAATTCACCCAAAAGGAATGGTGGCTCCAGGAAGCAACTCGATAGGACAATTGTAAGGACGATGAGGAGGTAAATGATCAGCTTTTTTCTTGCTATGTCGCTGAACTGTTGGTACTGAGGTGGCAAATTATCATATGTCTGCTGAGAAATCTTGGAAAGTTGTACTTAGACAGATAACTTTGGATGACAATTATCCTTACAGTATTCAGAAGGAAAGGTAACAGTCCTTGATTCCCACTTGATAGAAGGATTATGGATAGCAAACCATGGAATCCCCAAAATGACTGGAAACTTGGGAGACGAAATGAGATGAAAACTGATCTTTTCATGATGATTAGGTTCAATATGGATTCCAAGTTCAGTCGTCTCATGAGTTACAGGTCCAGATGATAAAGGTGATCCATCAACAGTTTCCATATCAATTAGCATGGATATGTAGGCAGGCAGGCCTTAGGGTAGGCTATAGGGGGGCCATACAGGCAGGCAGGGCATAAGGTAAGCTACAGGGAAGTGATGGCGAACCTTTTTGAGACCGAGTGCCCAAACTGCGACCAAAAAAAACCTTAGTTACCGCAAAGTGCCGCCGCCGGCACGAAACAGGGAGGTGACGTTGGGAAGCGGGGCCGCACAACAATTAATACGAGGGATGTGACGGCCGCTTAGCCCATCCCTCTGCCATATTTCCACCATACAGTGACCATATAGTGGTAGATAGCAGCGTACACAGTGACCATATGGTGGTAGATAGCAGTGTACACAATGACCATATAGTGGTAGATAGCAGTGTACACAGTGACCATAAAGTGGTAGATAGCAGTGTACACAGTGACCATATAGTGGTAGATAGAAGTGTACACAGGTACTCAGCAGACAGTTGACTGAATAATACCACAACACCACATCTCACCATCACATAGTGACTGAATAATTCCACAACATCACATATCACCACCACAAAGTGACTGAATAATGCTGCCACGCAATGACCTCATATCACCACCCCATAGTGACTGAATAATACCACATCACCACATACACCACCATATTTTTACTAAATAATACTGCCACGTATCACCACCACAAAGTGACTGAAAAATTTCACCACTACCCCCCCACCACATAGGGGACTGAATAATACCGCTAACATTACGAAAAAAACCATTCCCTTTTGCACACTATAAAGATTACAGATCGGGTACTTTAGTGACCCCAGTGACGTTTCCCCATAGTCATTCCATTCCCGTTTTTTTCTCCATCCGCTTTACACCTTTAGCTGACTTCTCCGGACCAACACTCATCCCTGAAAAATAGACACAAATTCTTAGAACCCACTTTTCCCACAACTCCCACTTTGGAAAAGTCCCCCAAAATTTGGTGGTGATAGGTCCCCTCAATTTGGCAAATTTTAAAAAAAATTCCCTTTGTAAGGCAGGGTTTTAAAAATATATGTCTCCTCAGGCAAGCAGGATAAAAATATAGGGACCCCTCAGCAGATAGGTATTAAAAATATAGGTTCCCACATACACTCCCCACAGCGAATACAGGTCCCCACAGGCAAAACAGGGACTCCCCACAGGGGAGTAATAGCTTTTTACTCCCCACAGGCAGTATACAGCTACTTGCTCCCCCAGGCGTATACAGGGAAACTCGCTCCCCACAGGCAGAAAACACTAGCTCACTCCCCCCAGCTATACAGCAGCTCACTCCCCCCGGGAGTAACACTAGCTCACTTCCCTCAGGCATTAACAGCTAGCTCACTTTCCCCAGGGAGTTACGCTCTCGCTCCCCCCCCAGGGAAAACCCAAATAACAAATTTCACACCCACAATAACACTGCCAAAACAGGCCGATACCCAAAAGCTAGCAAATTCATTTTCTTCTAGCCAAGAGCTTTTATAATAAAAACATAAATGCACACAACCACTGTAAAAATATGTTGTACGAGGGGGGGTTTTTTACTTCAGGGCCGTCTTAACACAAAATTATTTGGTTCTCGGGGAAGCTGTGCAATGGGTCCCCCAAGCAACACAAGCACTTTTGTGGGGTTCATGCTACAATATTGCATTCGTTCAAGGGATCCGTGGGTACCATAAAAAAGTACTGCAGCAGATACCGCATCAGACCCTTGGGGATAAAACTATCTACGATTCGTAAAAAAAAGCGCAGCACTGAAAAACAAGCAAAACGTATCCCACCAGGGGAACATCTGCCCTATTATTCCCTATGATTCTGTTGCAGGTTTCTGGGGTACCTTTTTCACCCTACCCCCGATGATACCTCAGACATACAATACCGAGTTTAACCCCCCTTTAAAGGGTAGTAAAATTAAATTTATAAACTCATTCCGTTTTAAATGAATGGCATATTAAGCCCCCTGGCACCAAAGGCTGCTCAAAAATTTACTTTTTTTGAATTTTTTTTCTTTTTTTTTTTTTAGACTGTAAATTTTTTTTCTCTTGAAATTGTGTTCTGTCAAAAGAAAATTTGGGTTTAATCACAGCAAAAATCCCGAAGTTTCCCATTTTTGGTTGGGGAATATTCATCAAGGAAGAAAGGATAGCAATTTCTCCTGTCTTCTTTCCCTTTTTAAAATTTTTGGGGGCCCCAAGTTGTCATTTCTAAAGCCATTGTTTGGGCTTCAGCAGTCACGTGCCATTGTGGGGATTTTCACCTTTTGGAAAGTGAATGGCTTGGGGGGTTGAATCAGACAATGGCACGTGATTTGCTGAACCCAATCAAGGTTTTTAGAAATGACAACTTGGGCCCCCCAAAAAACAAGAGATAAAGAGAAGACAACTATAAATAATAATTATGTAAGTGGCTGGTGTGTCATTTGGGGCTTGGGCCCATGTCCCCAAAGGAAAGGGGTTTTCGGCGGGGTTTTTTAGGGGGGTTTTTGGGGTTTTGCAAACGCCTGAAAAAAAAGGCCAAAAAGACCCACAATGGTGCTCTAGGGAAAAACCCCGGGGAACAGTCCCCACTGAACGGCTTTTCCCCCTTTGGGGGACCCCCTCAAAAAACATTGAGCATGTTCATATTTTCCCTGCCCGGTTGTTCGGATAAATATAACAATTTCAGGGGGGGAGGGTTTTTTCCCCGGGTTAAATCGGGGGAAAAAAGCCGCCGGGTCCCCCCCTCCCCGGGGGGCCGGCCCAAAACAGGACAGATACCGCCCGGGGATGCGTGGGAATGCCCCCTAAGGCCATGTTCAAAACCCCGGCTTAAAATGGACCGTTTTTTCAGCCCGGAAAATTTACACGCCGAAGTGCGAAAATTTAAGGGGCTGAAAAGGGCCCATAAATTACGGAAATTCAAAAAGTTCTCATATAGAACTATGGATTACGTCCCCCTCTCCTGCTGGGGCAAATTTACCCAAGGGGGAGATAATTGACATGTCATTTACAAAGGGGATACGCGCCCAGAAAATATTGCTAGGGGCCCGGGGGCGAAGTCCCCGGCCCCCAGCCCCCTTTCCCCCGTCCCCCCCTTTCGGCCCCCGGGGGACAAACTGCGGGGCGTAATTACGCCCCCCCGTTAACCCATGTGAACAAACCCTTAGGGGGGGGGGGCCAACCACAATAAACTTTAAAATGGGGTTGGCAAATTCCAGGGGTGTGTGTGTAAAAAATTTTATATATATATATAATATATAAAATTAAAAAGTAAATAAATATATTATTGCACACACGGAATATCGATAACTTTAACTCAAAAAACCATTTTCATACACATTTGGAAAAAAAAAAATATTTACACTATTTACACTGTAATAAATAATATCAAAATTGGGCAAAAGGGGGGAAATTTTCCAAAAAATAACAAGTAAGACGGGGAGAGGACAGTCACTTTTCATGTACACGCCCACTGGGGCTGGGGATTTCATTTGCATTCACTCTGCCCCTAAAGACTGATTCCCCCCGGGTTTCTTATCACGAGGCTTGTGGAGGGTGAGATTTTTATCAATAAAGCTTGACTGCTCTTGGAGTGTTTGGTTTTTTCCCAGATCTCTGGAGGGTGCAGGGGGGCGGTTTTTCCCGGAGCACAATAGAAATTTTAAATTTATTTAGGAAGCTTCAGAAAGCTACTCACTCTCCCTTGCTGACTTCTCGCCCTTCTGCCCCGGGGCAGTGTGGAAGGGGGGCGGGAAAGTTCAGGGTCCCGCCCCCCCCCAAAGCTGGGGAAAGACACGAGTCAGCAACAGATTTGGGAGGCAGCATTAAGTGGGCCCCCAAAGAAAGGGGGGCCTGTCCCTGGGGTAGAAAAGACAAATGCAGGGAGCACCTCTCCTGTTATCCACCCTTTAAACCCCCGGGGACCCATGTGAGGGACCTGACTGCTTTCTTTTTATGTTTCACATCTGAAACCCCCCCTTTGGGCAGGGGTGGCCACGCCTCCTGCTTCCCCGCCCCCGAACAAAAAAGGGGAGGGATCCCCATGCAGGAGGCCGGCCACACACCCAATTGGCACAGGGGACAGAAGGGGTCCTGATCAGTTTGAAAATTTAGCGTGGGCACTGGAGGGGCCCTGCCATAGGGGTTTTGGGCCCCCGCGGGTATGGGGGTATATATAGGCAGGCAGGGGATAGGGTAAAGGGTAAAAGGGGGTATATATTGGGGGGCAGGGGGTTTGTGGGGGGCTATATTTTAAGCAGACAGGGCCCATAAACAGGAAACAGGGCAAAAAAAGGCAGGTAGGGCTTTTTTCGGGGGGAAAAAGGGGTATATACAAAGGGATGGCTATATACAGGGAGGCAGGGCATTGGGGGGGGATATACAGGCAGGCAGGGGTATGGGGGGGATAACAGGCAGGGAGGGCTATGGGGTTATATACAGGCAGGGCTGGCTATGGGGGGCAAAAATACAGGCAGGGAGGGCTATGGGTTGGGGTATATACGGGGAGGGCCCATGGGGGCAAAAATTTAGGCAGGGCTATATACAAAAAAGGGCTATGGGGGGGCTTTTTAAGGCAGGTAGGTTTAAAGGGGAGGGTTTTATTAATAATTTTAAAAAAAAAGAAAAAACTTACTCATCCTTGCTGCGCTCACCTCGCTCTCAGCTCCCGGGCAGAAATGTGGGCCGGGGCCGGGGCCCCAGCAGGGTGATTAGCAAGCCCAAGGGGCCCGCAACACTGGGCGGTCCTGGGGTCGGGGCGCTCCCGGGCCGGAGGGCCCAGGGGGTTCAGCCCGGGGGGGAAGCGCTGGGCCCCCCCGCTCCGCCTTTCCCCCAGCACTGGGAAATAAGAAACATTTAAATTCAAATAAAGTGGGACACTATGGACTAAGGAAACCTCAAATGGGACATAGGAAATTTGGGAAAAAACATTACTGCTAAATAGGATTCATAAAAAATTGAGGCTCTAGTTCACACTTTTTGGGCCAAAAAAGTTTAAGCCCACCTCCCCAAACTTCAAGGGGACCTCAAAAGGGAGGGGGGTCCTACGCTTTGTTACCTCTCTATTGGGGCCTTTTCAGGCCAGCAAAACTTCAGGGGCGAAGGTACCTGCTTCAAGGGTTCACGCCGGCGGACGCAAAGGGGCCCCCAAATACCCCGGGACAGAAAACAGTTTAAAAGCTGCCCCGGGGCCCCTAAGAGCCCCCAGGGAGCTGCTACATCTGGTTTCCCCCCGGGAAATTTTCCCCCCCTGGGCCCCATGCAAATACTGGGAAGGGAACCAAAAAAAGGGTTTTTAACACACATTACAATGGCATGGGGAAAAGGGGCAACCCACGTATAGGGCCCCACACAAAATTTTTTAAACATTCTGTCACGAACAGCTCTTTCATTTGATCCCAACTGCCTATTCATGCAGGTAAGGACCTCCAAGCATTTGGGGGCCCCTTTTTTTGGTTTTTTTCCCCAAGGGTTTTTCAACTTAGCTTTTCCCGTGTTTTTTATCCTGTTGGGATGAAACCCCTGGTTTTTTACAGCCCAAACAATTATATTTTTCCTCTTCTGGGTTCTGTTGCTTTGCAACATGATGCTTTCCTGTGGAATAATTTTAATAAGCTCTTTAAAGATACTTATGTAAATCTGGCCAGGTCACCCATTGCTTGAGTATCAATTTACAACAATTCTGGTTCCATCCAGTCACTATTTCTGTGGGCTCTGTCTCAAGCTTCCTTGTTCCGAGTATTTCTGCATTGACCCTTAAAATCTACAACTGTCAATTTTGGAATTACTCCTGATCCTAATTTTTCTGCTACTCCTGACCACCTTTTTCCCGCCCAGACCCTTAAAAAACTATGTCTTTAGTCCAAAACCTATTGTTCCTGGCGCCGGCCCGGGCCCGTTCCCACAGGCCCGGGTGAAACACGCTGCGACCGCTTCACCCCGCCCGGGAAACCCCCGCCCGAGGGAGGGAGGGGGCAGGAGGGAAACGCCCCCCTCCTGCCTCCCCCCCCTGGATGAAATTTGGCGCCGCTTTTGGGGCTGTACAAAACATGGGCCCCGTCACAGAGGAAGTGACGCGTGGCCTTTCACCACTTCCCCTGTGCGCTGAAAGGGGAAACGGCTTGGAGCTGGCCCTCTGGGAGGGGGCCCCGGTCAGGTAATGAAAATTTTTTTTTTATTTTTATTTGTTTTTTTGGGGGGGACTTTTCTGGGTACAATTGGGGGGGCTACCTGGCTACAATTTTGGGGGGCTACCTGGCTACAATGGGGGGTCCCACCTGGGTACAATGGGGGGAATACCCCGGCAACAGAGGGGGCACTAAACCCGGCTAATAATGGGGGGGGGACTAACCCGGCTAACAATGGGGGCCAACCCACCTGGCTACAAAAAAGGGGGGAAAACCTGGCTACAAGGGGGCACTACCTGGCTAATAATGGGGGCACTTAAACCCGGGTAAATAAAAGGGGGGAAATACCTTGGGGGGGGGGGGGGGGGGGGGGGGGGGGGGGGGGGGGGAGGCGGGGGGGGGGGGGGGGGGGGGGGGGGGGTACTGAAGGGGGGGCACCTGGGTACTAAAGGGGGTACTACCTGGCACAAAGGGGGGTCTACCTGGCAACAATGGGGGGCACCCACCTGGGTAACAAAGGGGGCATGGGGGCATACCTGGCTAACGATGGGGGGACTACCGGGGAAAGATGGGGGCACTAACCCTTTCTACAAAGGGGGCACTACCTGGCAAACAATGGGGGCATCTACCTGGCAACAGAGGGGGCACTACCTGGAAAGCAATGGGGGCATCTACCTGGCCAACAGAGGGGGCACTACTAGCAAACAATGGGGGCATCTACCTGGCAAACAATGGGGGCATCTACCTGAAACAATGGGGCACTACTCAAACAATGGGGGGCATCTACCTAGCAAACAATGGGGGGCATCTACCTGGCTAACAAAGGGGGGGGCATCTACCTGGCTACAAATTTGTCTCTACCTGGCTACAGAGAGGGCAACTATTTGGCTACAAGGAGGCATCTACCTGCCTGTAAGGGGCACTACCTGGTTATGGGGGGCTACTACCTGGCTATAAGGGCATCTACCTGGCTTTCTTCCAAAGCCGTTGTGGAGTAGGTGTGGCTTTTTGAAGGGGCCGCCCACTGTTATCTCCTGCTTTTTCATTTTCAAAAGTTGGCAACTATGATTTTAACACATTTGTTACAGTATAAGCTTTTGGTTTATAATTCAACCTAAAAAAGTGTGTTTCATTTGGAATAGTGGAAGAAAAATGAAATTTGTTTGGTTTTGTTGTACTTTGGGATGGATTTTAATAAGCACTGCTCCCTCCCACTGCTCCATTGTGCAGAACATAATTGTGAATAATGTGACAGTTGGAAGATATGTTGTTGCTTAATAAAAGCGAAATACGGCTACATAAAGGTAAATTCTAACATCAGTTAAGCAACTTTTTACACTTTTGCTTAACTGTGGTGTTAAACACACGCTGAGCTGTCTAGTGAACATTTTGGTACTGTATTACAAATATATCACACGGCTGCTAATAAAGGGGTTGCCTGAAAAAAAAATGAAACCTGTCTAACTCCTCTCACCCTCTGGGTCGTATGATTCTGCATTCCTACTCTCTTCAATTTGTTCATTACTACTTGCTTACCTACTGCATGTATGTTCGATAAAAGTAAGGGACAGATGGAAAGCAGCATGCTTGCAGGATCACACTGATGAACAGAATATCAATTCTATTATTATACATATTGTGCATATCAGATTTCAGTGCTTACTTATGCCCAGTCTTAATTTAAGATACATTGATAAATGTGCCCTGTAATGATTCTGCAGACATAAAGCTACATCATTTCTACTACAGAGTGATTCATTAGTAATAAAGTGTTTGGCATACTGACAATAAACATCATTCTTGCCACTGAAAAGGACAGTATGATTATGTAATTTCTTAGTCTGGCTACAAATGGTCACAATTTTATAAGAAAACATACAGGGATAAACTTTTAATAACTATCTCCTATATTGCACAACTCAGCTTCAGGTACCACTTCCGAGTGGGGATTTCCATGTGAAAGACTGGAATAAATAAAATTTTTGCCTTCTAGATCTTATTTCATGGAAAGGATGGTAAGCAGACATGGGACCAGTGCCAAATGAAGCCAGACATTCAAGCTGTGCCAGTGAAGCTAGTTTTTTTTGTAGCTTTAGCTGTCACTTGTTTTACTGGTAATATGAAAGCATGATAGTAAAAGCAAACAATACGTAAAGTAAGAAATATGGCATTGTTTATATGCAAGATTATTGTCTATTTCTTAACAAATATTAGGAAGAGCAAATAAGGTTCTTCTAACACTACATTAGCAATTTACTTTTAGCCCCGGTTCACACGGCTTATTCAAGCCGGAATTGCGAGCCGGATTGGGCTCGCAATTCCGGCTTGAATAAGGGCCGGGGCGGAGGCGCGGCCCACCGGCCCCATAGACTTGCATTATCCCCGGCGCGTATTGCGCCTGGATAATGTGTATGTCACTTTCTCCCCGCCCGGCGGATGCGCCGAGCGGGGAGGAGCGATGGAATCCACTGTTCTCTATGAGAACGGTGGATTACTGTAATTACTGTGACGGATTGGCGCCGTACTGCAGCGCAAATCCGGCGCGCAGTACGACGCCAATCCGCGGCGAAATAAGCCGTGTGAACGGCCCCTTACTGTACATGCTGCAAAAGCTCCTGGTGTATATGGTACAATTATGCATAGATCACTATTACCCAACAGAGTAATACGAATGTATTATACCAGCTATCAAGTGATCGCTGAATCACGTCACCTATGGAGACAAGTAAAAAAAAAGAAAAAAAAAAGGTAAAAAAAAGTGTAAAAAAAAAAAGTAAAGCACACACTGCCATTTCCCCATTACAAATGTTTATAAAAATAAAAATAAATACTGCTTGCATAATGACCTAAGCTATAAAAATACATTATTTAGTCTGAATGTTAAATGTTCATTCTGCCTCCCAAAATCCTTGAGGAAAAGTGATCAAAGACACATATGAACCCCAGAATGGTTCCAATGAAAACATCAACTCATCCCACAAAAGGTAAGTCCCTATATAATCCAACGATCTAGAATAAATCTGTGGCACTCACCATTCATTTCCTTCAGCTTTATTCTGTAGGAATATAATGGAAGTGGGAAAAAGACACAGTGAGAGGGCCTTGAGAAAGCATTAGGGGACGTGAAACGACTGTAGGCCACTCGCATTGTTTCTTTTTCCCCGCTACCATTGTATGTCATTCTACTGAATAAAGCTGAAAGAAATCAATGGTAAGTGCTGCAGATTCATTCTATATCGTTGGATTTCTTTGAGACCTTGTCTATGTGCCGCTGACAACCATCATATAATTATTGGTTAAAATGGCTTGATACCATTTCCTAAAGAGGTGACGCTATAGGGGTGATGTCAATTGGATTGCCTTCTTTCTAGCTGTATTATTTGGACTTAAGTCCCTATACAGCATGTAGTTGTAAACCGAAAAATAAAAAGCTATGGCTTTCAGAATATGATAAAAATTCATTTTTTTTACAAACGGATTTCTATTGTGTAAAAATAGTAAAACATAAAAACTATATAAAGTTGATATTGTTGTAAGTGTACTAATCTGCATAGTAAAGTTATCACATCATTTATACTGCATGGGGAATGTTGTAAAAATGAAACCCAAAAAACAATGTCGGAATTGTTTTTCTTTTTTTTTTTCCATTGTCACAGTCCAATGCTAAAAAAACTGTGAAACACCTGTGGTTCCAAAGTGCACAATGCACCCAAAGAGGAGTTCCCTGGGGGGCGTTGAATCCAAAATCTGGTGAATTCTTGAAGGTTTCACCTTTATTGGTACTTTGAGGACTTTGCAAATGGAACATGGCACCCACCAAAATCTGGGTTCCAAAAGCCAAATAGCGCTCCCTCGCTAAAAAAATCTTTGAAACACTTGTGGGGTTAATATACTCATTACACCTCTGAATATATTCTCTAAGGGGGGTATTTTGCAAAATAAGTTTTTTTAGGGGTGTTTATTAAGTTTTAGCACCTTACAGTGTCCCCAAACTGGAAATGGTGCCTAAAATGATCAGTTAATCACTGGAAAAATAGACGAAACACTTAAGGCTTTTTCTTGTGGATCTTATGGATTACTTTTTTGCAGGGACTCATGTGTGAGGGACGGTTTGGTGCCATGATAAAAGGAAAATTATCTAATAAGGTGGTTTGTTGTACCCCTACAGTACAACATATTGTAACTAGGTGAGTGTAACCAGCCATAATATTTCACCAACTGTACTTTACATATTGCACTAGGTTTTCACTATTTTTTTATATGTATATTCTAGCAACTTCATGCATGACTTCAGAAGAATGAACCTCTTCACCAACTTATCCAATGGGGTAAACATTGCCACTCTCATTGTTTGCTTGTCGTCTGGCTTCCAAATAATAAAGAACTGTTGTTCAGTGTTTCTAAGTGTAAAATGATGCACTTAGGGAGAAGGAATCTTCTGAGTATTGTATCAGCAATTCTGTGGTGTTCAGGACTTCAGGAGGGTACTGATTTCTGACAGCTTTAAAGTGACTCAGCAGTGCAACCAGGCAACTGGGATAAGCAAGTTTAATGTTTGGCTCAAAATCTAGAGATATACCAGGCAAAAAGAGAGAGATTATGATCCTGCTGTATAGATCTCTAGCGAGACCACATCTGGAATAGTGGGGTCAGTTCTGGAGATCTCAACCACAACAAGACATTTACAAAATAGAATAGGCCAAAGATGAGATATAAAAATGGTGGAAGGTCTCAAGTAGAAAACTTATCAGGAAAGACTTAAGACTTGTATAGCCGGAGAAAAGAAGGGAAATGAGGACATTATAGAAGACTTTGAATATTTTAAAGGGTAAATAAGGTTCAGAAGGAAATCATTTTAATAAGAAATTAATCACAAGACTAATGTGCAGAATCTGAAATTAGTTGTGAAAGAATATTAAAAACAATGTCAGAAAATAGTATTTTATTGAAAGTTTCGAACAAATCTCAAGCAGATATGGTTGGAAAATCAACAGTAGGTAAATGTATATCTGCCTGAGATTAATATGTTTCTAACCTAAAGGCTAAAGTCTCTGGGAAAGATAAGGGTAATACCCTACTGCGAGAAGGATTTGCAACAGGAAGTAAGTCAAAGGTTCTGTATCAAAGCAAGGTATGTTGGTATACATGTCAGTATAGATGTTAGGTAAATCTGGATTTATGTCGCTTGCCTTAATTCAAATATACTGACATCTATATTAAGCAACAAGGAAATAATAACTCACAAATAGTGTTGAGCGATTATTATCGACAAAGTTGAAATCGGCAAGGTTTTTATGGTGATCGAAATTTCCAGATCATGCGATAATTAAGGTTAAAATCTGAGCATCATCTATTAAGATCGCGCCTTTTTCGGCGCTTCCTGTAATTTGCTGGCCAGCAAATCAGATTACAGAATAGAGCAGGGTGAGTATGTGTGTGCGACGTAAATGATGGGATGTTTTATGGTTGCGATTGGCTGGGAAAAATCACTTTGCCCTCGTTTTACATAGAACAGCGTTTCCTGTTTCAGCCTCAGTGTCTCTCAGCGTCTCAGAGGGATAGGACCTGCGCTTGCCCGTGGCCAAACAGCTCAGCGAAATTAGTCTATTTCTGCACAGAGAAAACCTTACTATTAGCTGTGATTCCTTGCAATTTAGTTAATTAGAGATTTTAAGATTTTATGTTTGTTAGCTAGAGAATTTTTAAAGCAGCATTTTACCGCTGTAAATTCACGGGGGGGGGGAGAAAGGGGAGGCCCCGCAGGCGAACACCCGACAAGCTCGATCTATAAAGAACACTGGATAAAGTTCACCAAGCTTAGTGTAGACATTGTAGTGGAATATCTTTATTATTTAAAAGTTTGCTATTGAAATAATTTCCTGGATATTGGGCAGCCTGAAATTTTTGGATACACATCATTTCTAGTAACTGCAGGTCTCTTTGTTAGGTGCAAAACTCCAATTTTATTATCAGTATACATTTTCAGATTGTGTTCATTTTAATTTTCCCCCTTACACCCGTGACTGTTGATATATCCACTTTGCAGTTAAATTACAATCCAGCATCTTGTAGTCAGCAAGGTTGTTTGTTGCCAAAAATACCGTGTATCATACGAAAACATAACAGTTACGTGTTTTTTGACTTTTGCGAAACCATCATTGTTCTTTGGGACGCAGCATCCAGTAAATCTTAAAACAGCAATTCTTTATTCCCACAGGTGAATTGAAAGGTGCAAAAAATACGTGTATCATCCCGAAAACATAACAGTTACGTTTTTTTTTGGACTTTTGCACCCCCAGCTTTGTTTTTTGACGCAGCATCCACGTAATCTTAAACAGCCTCTATATTCACCAAAGGTGAATTGAAAGGTGCAAAAAATACCGTGTATCATAGGGAAAACATAACAGTTACTTTTTTTTTTTGAATTTGCACACCCAGCATTGTTCATTGACGCGCATCCACGTAAATCTTAAAACACCCAATTCTATTTTCACCACAGGTGAATTGAAAGGTGCAAAAAAATACCGTGTATATACGAAAACTTTACAGTTACGTGTTTTTTGGGACTTTTGCACACCCAGCATTGTTCATTGACGCAGCATCCACGTAAATCTTAAACAGCAATTTATATTCACCACAGGTGAATTGAAAGGTGCAAAAAATACCGTTTTATCATACGAAAAACATAACAGTTACGTGTTTTTGACTTTTGAACACCCAGGTTTGTTCATTGACGCGCATCCACGTAAATCTTAAAACAGCAATTTATATTTCACCACAGGTGAATTGAAAGGTGCAAAAAAAAACGTTTATTATAACAAAAACATAACAGTTACGTGTTTTTTGACTTTTGCACACCAGCTTGTTCATTGACGCGCATCCAGTAAATCTTAAAACAGCAATTCTTTATTCACCACAGGTAAATTTGAAAGGTGCAAAAAAATCCCGTGTATCATCGAAACATAACAGTTACGTGTTTTTTTGACTTTTGCACACCCAGATTGTTCATTGACGCGCATCCACGTAAATCTTAAACAGCAATCCTTATATTCACCACAGGTGAATTGAAAGGTTGCAAAAATACCGTTTATTATTACCAAAACATAACAGTTACGTGTTTTTGACTTTTTGCACACCCAGCATTGTTCATTGACGCAGCATCCACGTAAAATCTTTAAAACTGCAATTATATATTAACCAAAGTGTGAAATAAAAGGTGCAAAAAAATACGTTTTATTCTACCAAACTAACAGATTACGTCGTTTTTTGGACTTTTGACCCAGTCAGGATTTGTATAGACACCTTGCAGTTAAAATTTGAATTCCAGCAATTTTGTTTTTGATTAGTGGGATTTGAGAATAGCTGTCGATTTGCCGTTCTTTTATTAAGAGACTTTCCAAAATATTCCATACCTTCTCAAATTTTTTATTTCTCGATACATGGAGCGAAAATGAGGTGTAACGCGAGCAAAAGAGGGGGGGTAGCACCTGGAGGTAGAGGTACGGTTGAAGGTGCTCCTTCCAGTGCGGCGACAACATGCATGCCAGAGGATCGTAGTTGCAGGACGTCCAGGCCTGTCATCGCGGGTCAGGGCCCTGTGAATCTAAGTAGACGAACATCGTTTGCCAATCTGTTCCTTCGTGGTTAATGCAAACCTGCATCTAGCAGTTTTTCCTCACTCGTCCTTGCAGTCACGGCCACAAATGTCGTCATCAGCATAATCTGGCATCCGTCCAACATGAAGCAGCCCAAATGTCAAACTCGTGTACCCCACCACTGTGGATTATCCATTGTCTGCGCGGACCTATTGATGACAAAATGCGGTTGGGGGTCAGAGGCAAGTTAAAAGAACAAGAGGATGATTTAGTCTGCCTCTGACGCCCAGTTATTGATGCCATCAGAGGAGTTGAAGGAAGTCGGTCAAATCGGCAAAAATCCCGGGCGGTCGGCAATGCCTAGCAGTGCCCCTGGCTTGTAGCCCGCAGCTTCTGGGATGCAGAAAGTCAGGGACGACCCAAGTCACCTGTGTTGATGTTCGATGTTGGTTGATGACGACATTGCGGAATCCATCCTGGTTCTTTTCGCAGAAGTTGCTTGTCGAGCGCTTCATTTCCCACCCCCCACTGGACGAGGAGTGAAGTCGATGGGGTAGTGTCAATAGGGTCACGCACAAAAAGGGAAGAGGGCGGTCTAAGAAGTCCGCTGATATGATTCCGCCAGACACGGTCAGCGAACCCCGCTCTTCGCTTATCGCAGTCAAAAAGGTCCAGGACCTCTCAAGCCTTGGGCCTCTTTGACCAAGCTCGGATTCACCAGCGATGTTCATATGCTGCCCTTTGCACGTTAAACGCATAAGTAGAGCTAAGATACCTTAAGTGGCGGTTATTACCACACACCAACATGTCTAGTCACTTGCTCGCGAATGAATGAGTTGAAGATGGATGGGAAACACTATGGCCATAAAAAGGCAAGACCGACGCCGGGCCTCAAAACACATTGTCACACCCTCTGTCTCCCGCTCCTCCTCCTCCGCCACCACCAAGCGTCCTCAGCACTGCCCATGTCTAATCTCTGAGTCATGATCAGGGTTCAGCCTCCGCTTTCAGCCTCCACCGTCGCCCGGAGTAACACCTGCACCTACAGAGAACCCATCCTTACACCTTCTCATTCCGCCTGTTTGCCGTCCTGCATGCCCGTTCAGGCGGCCAGTCTAGCAGCAGCCTTCTGTCTTCCATGGGTTTGGGTGCAGAAGAAACACTTTAACCAAACCTCCAAAGCCAAAAGCCTGAATGTCGGCATTGCCAGGATTTTGGCCTTGGATAAATTGTTGCCTTTGTCTGGTGGACACAGATGGGTTCCGCCACGTCAATGGCCCTCGCCTGCCCCCACTACCAAGATGCCGGAGGCGTTTCTTTGCCAGAAAAGGCCGTCCATGCCCTGGGCCAGCCACGTGTCATCTAAAAATTTCAAGAGCGTTGTCTGCATCTGTGTCGGATAAAGTCCATTATCACCACCGAACACATGGACTAGTTAAGCACGGCCAAGGCCCGATAGATCTCTGTGAACAGCTCTCGGGGTGAGCTGAGGGGTATGTCTCTGGGGGTGACGGTGCTCTCAGGCTCGGCGCACGCTCTTCAAAATCCGACAGGGCTGGTGCTGGGCTCTTTCCCAAGGTTCCTCTGGTTGGCATCACAGTGCCCAGGAGACACCAGGCCGTGTGAAATTATCTCGCCTTGGAGACCGTCCACACACAGGTCTGGAGCTGTGGACGGCTCCATAAGCAACGAGACCGAGGCTGGCTGTGGTGACAAGACTTGTGCCAGGCAAGGTGGTGTGCGGAAAAGGGGCAAAATCTGCTGGCCGGCCATTAAGATTGGTAGGCTTGAGCAGCATCCCTTGCTGGCCAACATGTCATGGGTACTTGTCGTCCAGAAAATTTCTAAAGAGCTAACCGGGTCTGGACTGCCTGCTGAAGAATGGCTCGAGGTCTATAGTTCGCACTTCCAGCCTGTTCGCCTCCCTGCTTCGGTTACCCGCATGGCTGCGTTGCAGCGTCTGCTGGGCCTCCGTTCAAACAGTTCTCAATTGGTTGCGTGGCAAACACGCTGGAATTCCACTCCAAATGCTCCAGCGATTGTGTGGCAGCAGCGCAATGCATTACGCATACGAAGTGAAACATGGCCTGAAAATGCAGCGGTACGGGACCTCGGGGTGTTGAACAACCGAACGTGGAGGCAGGGGTGTTGAATAGCGCCCTGCACATCCTTGCCATGTGTTTGAAGGAAGCCACCAAAATGGGTCAGTGCGGACAATGCCCTTGTTCAGCATGCAGGCATTGTGGTGATTTAGTTCTGGAACGGATCGTTGGAACAACTCTGAAACAACAGGTCCAGCCAGGACGGAGGAGGAGACGGACACAGATGACCGGTCACGGGCCTTTTCCTCCGTCAAATCCACAAGGCCCGACAGTTTCAACAATTCATCGGGGGTCTTCATTTAGGCAGTGGTTCGGGGTCCAGAGCTAGTGCAAGTGGGCATCTGCACTCAGGGTGTATATCTCAGGCAAGTCACGGGCTGTGTTGAAGCCTGTTGCCGGAGGCAGCGGAGGTGGTGGGTGGAGGAGGGAGGAATTCCTTTAGGAACACCGACATGCGTTCTGACGTCCCTGCCTTGGGAAGAGGTTTGGCCGAAATTTGAGGCGGAGGAGGAAGATGTGGAAAGATCGTCTTTCTTGTGCCCTCGACCTGAGGTTGGGAAATCAAGCTCCATCTCTCACATGAGTGCCCTTGGATGCTACATTTTCCTCCAACATGATCCCTCGCATTAAGGCATCAAAATGAACAACAGTAACGGGGTGGCCACCCGCCTGGATCCCCGGTACATAAACAAAACTCTGCACTTTCCTTCCACCCACCCAAAAAGAGAGTAAAATGCAGGAAATGGAGACCTTGCTGATTGATCAACTGGAGACATCTGTTGCGTCTGCTTCACGTTCCCCAAATGTCACGGTGGAACAACATCAGCGACGTGACAGCAGTAGAGTGCCAAGTAGGCGTAGCGGCAGCAGCAGGCAAGGTGGCAGAAGCCTAATGGGTGACCTCTGGCAATCTTTGTTTACCACCTCACCAACGCATGCAATGCAGGGCACACATCCACACACAGAGATCAGCTTAAGATCATGGTGCACGACTATCTGCGTCTCAACACCGATGTTTTTGCATGTGTTCCGGACCCAAAAGACTTCTGGGTATCCAAAATGGACGAATGGCCCGAGCTGGCTCGTCACGCCATAGAGGTGTTGTCCTGCCCAGCAGCCAGCGTCATATCTGAGCGGACCTTCAGCACAGCTGGAGGAGTCATTACAGACAAACGCATCCGGCTTTCCACAGATAATGTGGATCGTTTGACTTTCATCAAGATGAATCAGGCATGGATCTCTGATGATGTTGTGGCCCCAATTGCTGAGGTCACCGATTAGTTGCCAGTCTACTTCACATTCCTTTTCAAACAGAAATGGTCCTCTTGAAAACTTTTTTTTAAAATGATCATTTCTTACTGCAATTTTTATTCTCTTTTCCCAACAGTTATTTTGCTGGTTTTGCTGTGAGGAGACTGTAAAAGACAGCAAGGTTTCATGACAACACCGTATTCCATTTACTCACTTTATCTTAAGAAGTTTTCGCATTGTCAATGGTTTTGAGGTCATGTTGCTGTGAGATACAGCAATAATCATGGTCCTTTGGAACAGAAATGTGACTTCTAAGTGGCATTTCTCCCTCACAATTTTTAATAGTGGCTGAGAAGTCATATTTATAATTTTTTGGGGTCATGTTGCTGTGAGATACAGCTATAATTATGGACTTTGGAACAGAAATGTGGCTTCTAAGTGGATTTCTCCCTCACAATTTTTAATCAGTGGCTGAGAAGTCATTTTATAATTTTTTGGGGTCATGTGCTTTGAAATGCAGAAAAACTACAGGTCCTATTATAAAAAATGTGTTTCTAAAGACATTTGTTCTCTCACAATTGTAAAGTGGCTAGAAGGTCATGCTTTTAATTTTTGGGGCATTTTGCTGTGACATGCAGCTATACTACAGGTCCTATTCTAAAAAAATGTTGTTTCTAACAGACATTTGTTCTTCACAATTGACCAAAGTGGCTCAAGGGTCATGCTTTGAATTTTTGGGGGCATTTTGCTGTGACATGCAGCTATACTACAGGTCCTATTCTAAAAAATGTTGTTTCTAACAGACATTTGTTCTTCACAATTGTCAAGAGTGGCTCAAGGGTGATGGTGCTGTCAGAAAAAGGAATAGGTAGGACACTGTTAATGGACACATATTGCAAAATGACTTGTTTTTGCAAGATCTTTAACTTAGCTATCAATACCTGTATTGAGACAACCCATTTAATACAATGAAAAAAAGAGAAACAAAGACATGGTGGGATTCCATCCTATTTTAAAAATGTGTTTTCTAGAATTAAAGTACTAAAAAACTTGCATGTACAAAATAGCTGTTAAAAAATTCCTCTGAATTGTACAAGGGAGGTACAGGAAAAAATTGACCAGATGTAGGTTATTCAGAGGACATGGAGTATGGAGCACGGACAGAGAACAAAGTACAGAGACCATTTCCTCCAGCACGTTGAGTAAAATGAGAAAAAGAATGCCAAGATAAAGGGCACCTGGGTGTAACAGGAGCGTTAACCACCAGTATTTCCAAGTGAAGCTCAATTGGTCCACACTCATACGGAGGGGCAAGCGCTACCCAGGTATTGACTGTGTTCTGAGGAAGGCTGGAGTTCTCACACTTCCGCTTCCGCACTCTGCTTCTCACGACAGTTTTCGTTGTTGCTGCGTCATCAGGCCATTTTAACATGCCGTGTTAATAGATGACGGACGGGCCAAGCCTGGGCTTTCACCGCACCCACTGTAACTCCGGCCCTGTGTCATGCTGCGGTGTGGCCCAGGACAGTATAGTCAATGTCCTAGTTCAACGAAAATGGTGGGTTGAAAGAATCCTTTTTCCTGCACTTTTTAAATGTGGGGGTTCATGCAGGTTTGGGGCTCATGCTGTGGCCAGGACAGGTATAGTCAATGACCAGTGAAACTAAAATGGTGGTTGAAAAGGAATCTTTTTCGGCACCTTTTAATGTTGGGGTATGCAGGTTTGGGGACTCATGATGTGGCCCAGGGATCAGCGTAAAGTCAATGTCCAGTTCAACTAAAAATGGTGGTTGAAAAACTACTTTTTCCGGCACTTTTTAAATGTGGGGGGTCATGCAGGTTTGGGGCTCATGCTGTGGCCAGTACAGGTATAGTCAATGTTCCAGTGAAAACTAAAAGGGTGGTTGAAAGACTCTTTTTGCGCACTTTTTAAATGTGGGGGTCATGCAGGTTTGGGGCTCATGCTGCGTTCCAGGACAGGGATATTCAATGCTCCAGTTCAAGTAAATGGATGGTTCAAATCAATGCCTTTCTGGCACTTTTTAATTTGTGGGTGATGCAGGTTTAAGGGTCAGGCTTGTGGTACAAGACAGGGATAGTAAATGTTCTGTGACTTTTTTTCTGTGACTTTTAAAACCTAAGTGTGGTGACTGAAGATGTAGCAGTTATCAATTTGGACTGTTGTGGATGTTAATTTCAAGCTTCTCCAGCCTTGTTTGGGTTGTAATAATGAAGGTGTTGTTTGGCTCTCCCATAGACTTTATGGTCATCGCGCATAATCGATGTCCACTATCGAAAAAACTTATACGATAGCATTCCGACTATTCGACTATCGACGTCTCGATAGCCACGCAAATCGCCTCAAACAATTTACATTTACTAAAATGCTCAATGTGATCACATCCCTTTACAACTAGATGACACACACGTTATCAATTTGAGTCTTATTCCACTTCCTTGTAACTACAGAGTGTCTTTCCAGTTCATCGCGACTACGGATACCCCAGAGGGACATATAATAGTTCCCAAATGGTCTATAAAAGTGTAGATACCTTCAGATTTCCAAAGAAAAAAAGAATACAGACTCACGCAGGATCATCTCCTGAGGGTTATTCAAACACCCAAGCAACACCAATCTCTGCTGATCAAGGTGAATAAACTACTGTTAGCTATCTCTTATAATCTCCATCGCTTCATTAAAAACCCCAAGGAGAAAAACTTTGGATCTTAATGATCCAGAACATCATCTTCTTCCCAAGTGCCTCAATCCTATTCGGAACAATCAAAGATTTAAAATCGTTTTTATTTTCTAATTATGTGAGAGTGTAGCATAGCATGTCTTTCATGAATGGTCAATATAGCTAGGTAGCCAAAATTACTAATTCCCAGTCAGTGATATCAAGCAGACTACAGCAACTGCCTTTCAGTGCGAACATGTTTTAACAAAATTTTTTTTGTATTAATTATTCTTAACACTGCACGTGTCTAAGCCATTTTGCGGTGGCAGAATCTGTGGCATACTGATTAGAGCTAGGAGAGCAGAAAGCAGGTATAAAGCATAAAGGACAAATAGAAGGTTTTTGTTTTTTTTCTTTCCTATGTGGCATTTTTTTTTAACAACCAGAATTAGTGGTGAGATCAGGCCAGTTCTCCCTGCCACGATTCTGCTGGTCAAAACTCAGAACTTAATTTTGGATTGGAATAGTTGAACTGTGGGTGCTGTTGTGGCTGTTACAGCTATACAAAAGCTTTCCATATTAAGAGCATGTGAAACGATATTCATTAAGACATTCTGCATTTGTGATTTTTAGCTCACAAACAACTATAATTAATTATTTAATTCTTGGTTTGGTAGAGAGTATGAATTTTTCACATGACCAACCAAATTCTCACAAGGATTATAATCTAACAAAAGTTACTTCACTTATTTATGAATATGACAACAGGTCTTCTGATGATGAAGATAATTGAGACCGTTACAGCTACTCTTCCATTAATAGCTAACCTGATAGCTGTGTGATCTTAATCACTGTGTTATTTGAATGGGGCTCTGTCTAGTTCAACACAGGATAACCAAACCTGTAAAAAAAAATCAGGTTGGAGACATCCTAAACCGTATTTCTTGCCCTATGCTTATCCAAATCCATAACCAGAACCCTTATGGTTTGGGTTGTTTAACATGTTTTAGGGACTTAACTTACCGGTCCAATAACACAACCCTCCCATTGCAGCCTAACTGCAGATTTGATATGCTGTCCGATTTCTTGACCATAAGCCCAAGGTTTTGTTAGAGTCAATAGAAGTACTTGGATTTATTCACTTTGAGAAGTTTGGGTCTGTTTCGTCACTTTCTACATAGAAAGAGAAATAATAGTCCTGAAATCTTACAGTTTTTTAGACTGACCACAGACCATTCTAACAGAAAGTTATCTCGTGATCTGTAGAGATCACTTTTCACCCATCATCTATAGGTCATCCCCGGCAGGATTACAATGAAAGGTAACACCTAAATACAGATAACAAAGGATTCACCATAGAAGTCAATGAGTCATATTTTAAAACACAGGTTCCTATGGTGCATGTGGGTGCTGAAAAGCATATCTTTGAATTCTATTAACAGCTAAGTGAAGATGACCACCCTCTAAGAAGTTATAAATACAGAAAAAAAAAAATCTACAAAATCAGAAAATTTAAATAGATTATGAAAATAAAATTAAAAGTACCTAGTTCTGATTAAACATATAGCCGATACATTACCTAAGTAAGCTAAACTAAAAATTCATCTTTGAAAGCTTAGTTTTGCTACTTTGCAAAATATTACGGACATCTAGAACATAAATTCCCTGAACAATGCCGTTATTGAAAATTCTTCCTTGAAAGAGAACCTTACAGCTCTTTTGACCTGCTTTAGTAAATACCTATTCCCCATAAAACATTAATTTTAATGTGTCTTTCCTAGAACTGTATTTACTATTCTTCTCTCCTGGAAATGCATGAGTAAACTGACAATTAGACAAATATTTATCTCGCGCCTTCAGGTTAGGACTCTGTCCAATCAATGGTAATTTTTTATTGTTATTCATTCACTAGTTTTATCTAGTAGGGTTTGCAGTTGTCCTCATGCGCAGGATACATTTGGGTAATTTCAGTTCTTTATACATTTCAAAAAACGGACTAAATATTGCTATATCTTAACATATGCATTATGGTTGCAAGACCTAAACTACTTGTGGTTCCATGAAAACAAACTCCAGGTCCACAACTTGTAGACATAAAAAGGTTTTTCATCAGCGACAACCTATTTAAACCAAGAACTCACATGGCAATCAGCTAATTCCATCCAAAAAACAGCTCCGTTTACTTGAGAAAGAAACTGCTGGGAATATATTTCTTCTCAAGTCTCCAGAAATGTGGCACCACATGAAGGATAATCAGATAGCTCAGTACCAAGTATCCAGCTCTCTCCTCTGACTTATGAAGTAGAGCATCTTTTCTAATAAGCAATGTTAATAGGTGTTATTCTGATGGGGTAACTTGATTAAAAGGGAGTAGTTTTCCAAAACTAACTTTACATATAAATTAAATCTTAAATCTGAAATGAAGCCTAGTGTGAGAGAAAGCTTCTCTCTTTATGTGGCTTTCTTCTTCTTCTTCTTCTTCTCCTCCTCTTCCTCTCTTTTCCTTCAGCCATCCCTGTCCTCCAGGTCCACTAGCTGTTTCCTAGCCAATGTGGGTCCTCAAATTTAAAAGATCAGTGCAAAGCGCCAATCTGCTCCCCTTCCAATGTTGCCTATATAAAAAGGAAAACTTCTCATATTTCCTTGAATGATCATGGTGTAATTTTCTAGTGAATTCTAAATAGTTATTTCTATTACTATCCTCGGCATCTCCACTGCCTGGCTTTAACTTCAGCTTGGTCTTGCAAGAACTTTGTTTTCTTCCAACTATTGCTGGCCTGATAACACCCTTTGAGTGCTCCTTTTGTGCTATCAAGGATGACCGCATTAGGGTATTGACCTAGAATTTCCATTTAGCGAAGACTAGATCCCTGTACAGGGATTTAAGGATAAACACTGGGGCCATCTTAAACTCTGCTACCCAGTGTGGTTCTGTGCTAAACTTGTGTGTGACCAGGAGGATCCATCATAGGCGAAAAACTACAAGGGGATTAGACGAGTGCATTTTTATACATTGCCTTGTAATTTTGAAGTGCTTTATTTGAAAAGAATAATAATGGTACTAATAATTTGCTTTCTATTAGTAATAATGAGTACCACTTTAACAGATCAAATGTCTAGAAAACAGACACCTTTGCAATAAACTGAAATCTAAATAAACCATTGCTCGGTACAGGATGCTTCCAAGGAAATAGAAACAGCTCGGGTTCCTACTAAAAGCACAGAACTATCTGCATGGATTCTGATTGAATAAACTGTGTTTTCCCCGCAGAAATCTAACAGCACTTGAGAAAAGCACTGCATAGTCAGAAATAGGTAATCATATGTAACAGCCCGTCACTGTCTTGGAACTAAATGTCAAATATACATGTTTTACAACCTTGTTCACTGTGCAGCAAGTGAATCATCTAAGGTGTAAGGAAACCGACTCCACTTAAGTTACCTGCCTGAAATAAACAATGCATTCTATTTGTCACAGTTTTGTCTCTACCATTTTATATCAAAGTAGGTTTAGGTTTAGTAGACCAGCTTTCCAGGCCATGTCCTGCAGAACATAATGGCATCTGTGTAGCTTACAATCAAAAGTAAACACAACTAAACATATTCAATTATTATGCACAGATATAGCAGAATAATGATTGCAACATTCTTCATGCCACAGCAAGCTATCCAATGATGAAATGTTAAGTAAGTTGTTATCTAATTTGACGTAAATCTATTTCCCAAATGAAAAAGAGGGACATTTATAGAGCATCAAAGGATAATGGTTAAAAATAGGGACTGTCCCTCCAAAATAGGGACACTTGAGACGTATGTATATACCCTATATGCAGTAACATATATTACCTTTACTATCCGAGTTGTCCGAACAGTGGGTTGCAATACACTGCAGAAACACTAAACCTGCTACTGTGACTGGCTGCAGGAATAGTATTTTTTTACTTTTAGCTACAAGGGGAAGACCTTGGTAGGGAGATGTGTTTGATAATGTTTATGTTCACCACCATGCTGTAACAGGCAGCTGTGGGAGCCGTTAAGATGAGCTAAAAGGGGAGGTTTGGGTCTAACAGAAGAGTGTGTTGATGATTCATATACCTATTAGAGCTGCTGTTGATTTGTGATGTACATAGACCTGATTACTGTTCAGCCTGGGAATATTAGGGTATCCTGCACACAAGACATTGAGAACAATTGGTGCTCTAAAATTTCGGAGAAGCTTGCCGATTTGAGAGAACAGCAGTCATCTGAAGGCATGGTGGTTGTGATATGATAAAAAACTGTACAGAGCTTCATATGAGGTGTTCGGTGAAGTCTCTGTATTCGCTGTCCTGCAGAGTGGGCCCTGGGTTCATATGAGCAGAGAGTATGCTAGCTAATGGCAGGATGTTTAAATGTAGTGCGAGCTTTATGCCAGATGCAATAGGATCCTTATTTTCAAAAAAGTACCATCTTCTGAATCATTTGTGTCAGAATATTATCCCATGTGTCCAGTTAGAATGTTCCACTGATGGACAGGAAAGACAGTGCTATAAATTACAAACTATAGTTTCACGACCAACACTCTGAGCAAGGGAGAGGAATTCAAAATGGATCACCTCACTAAAAATGAAAGTGATCTATTAAGTAATATTATTGCAAGGAATTGACCTCTGCTAAATTTGTCCAGCTCTTACCAGTCATTCCCTCCAGCAAAACATGCAGGTCACTTTTATACACTAGAGCCAAACACTATTTCATTAATATGTCCAGTCTCTAGTATGGTAATTTTCGGCAGACCCTCTGGTTGGTATCTGACAACTACAAGATCACCATATTCAGCCCTAACATGTGTCAAGTTTTGGTACTGCTTTAGTGTTTTTTTGTTTATTTTTTTTTTCATTCAGAGACCGCATGGAGGTAATGCTTAGTTTCTGTACTTGTGGTATTCTTTGTTTTTCTTGGTATTATTTAGTCACAGTAGATCGGTGTTATTAAGCAATTGCATGGTGGTATTTTTCAGTCATTAAGCAGCGATATTCTTTAACCACTAGTGCAATTATTTAGTCACTGGATTTATTACTATATGAAGGTTGGACTCAATGTACAAAATCTAGATTTGTACTGCATAGAGTGCCTATTAAAGCATAAAAGTTTTGGAGAACACACCATGACTTAGCTGTGCCAAGGCAGTAAGTCCTTGTTTAAGCTTTTGAGTAGCATTTACATTTATCCATCTTGCCACTGATGGCTGTTTTTATTATCAATTTTCTCTTTTGTTAACAATGACCAATTACAGTATCATTAAGATTGCTGAGAATCACGGACATGATAATATTTGGGTAGTGTAAATAGCCCTTTAATGGGACCATAATACGGTTCAGTGACTATGACTGCCTGAACAGTAAATAACACCGAGATCAACCACAAATATTTCATCTTTTTTATGATGTTACAGACTTTCATATAATTTGGGCAGTTAAGTTAACGTAGCAAGTGGTCTTTTTGAAGTGTCTATGTAATCTTTGCATTGATTAATGAAGCCTGAAAGTTACAGCAACTATAAATAAGCAAAATTATGACCAAGTCTGTTCATCGCCTCATTATTTTGTTAAAGTTTGCCTGCTGCCATCATTACTTAGAAATAGTAAATGAGTACATTAATAAGTTTTGAAGTGGTTGATTACAGGCTATCAAAATAACCCAGATTAAAACACGAGTAACTGTACCCAACAAAGACATTCAAATTATGTAACTTCTGATTAAATAGAGCTAATGGACTGGAGACACTTTAATAAAAACAAGAGTATTTTTTAACTCTAGGCTTGTCTAAATGCTTTAATAACTACTTTATAGCTTTTTTTATTGTATAGATTGAGTTCCAAAAAAACTTTCTGTATTTTGCCCCTTTTTAATTTGCCAGGGGACAAAGGATAAGTACAAGGGACAGATGCCCTGAAACAAGTAGGGTGCAGTTTTCCCATTTTTTTGTTGAAGGCCAACATCAAGTTATAATGGTCCCCGCTCTGTGATCCACAGGCAAATCTGCTGTTAAAAATAAATATATAGCTCCTTACCATTGTAAGGGCCCTGGCATTTGAGATGGACACTGTGAATTTTTAACAGCAGATTTGCATGTAAAAAATCTGCAGCATATTCCAGTAGCAGCAGTGTAATTTCACCCACATGCCATAGTACTGAAATTCATCTAGGATGCAAATTTTAAATCTGCAGCATGCTGATTTTTGTTGCCGATACAATTTGGTGCAGATTTGCAACTTCACATTTACTTGTGGAATTGCTGCAAATTTTCCATTTCGGAAAATACACAATATGTCTGACCCTTCTGCAGGAACCTTAAAACTACAAGTCGCAGGATCATTTGCTGTGCTTTGTCTATTTCTCTTCCTTCTAATCCCAGCCTTAGTGAATGCTCCCTTAATTCTTCCTCATGGTGAAATCATTGCGAGGAAGGACCAAAAGGGATGCGACTTCAGAGGCTGCCATGAAAAGAGCCAAACCCCCTTGGTCATTTGATGTTCTGGACTCGACACAAAGCTGTGTTAAGAAGACACCAAGAACTACTAATCTTCCATTTAAAGAGACCCAGAATGAAGAACGAGTGCCCCTAGTTGTCACCTACAACCCACAGCTGGAGATCCTACGAAAGATTGCCAATTGCCAAGGAACTTCAACCTGTGCTACATAGAGACAACAGACTCAAAGACATATTCCCAGTCCCTCCCCTCCTTTCTTTTCAGCAACCACCAAACCTGTGGCGTATTATTGTCTGGAGCGCCCTGAAGGCCCCAATTGAAAATGTCACCTCACCCTGCCTGCAGAGCAGGTGCAAGACCTGCAGGCACATCCACACCGCTGACAGTGTACCTGTCCCACAATCCCAACAGGTGCACAGAATTAAGGGGACATTTTCCTGCAGGTCTTCCAATGTGGTGTATCTGATCATGTGTGCGCAAAGACCACAGGCCTTTATGTGGGAGAAACAGGGCAGAGACTCAGCCAGCGCATGAATTCACACAGATTCACCATTAACAGCAGCAGAACTGATCTGCCAGTGGCCACACATTTCTCTGGAGAAAATCACTCCATGGAAGATTTGCAGGTTATGGTCTTAATGGGGCATTTTAAGACACAGAGGGAGAGGAAGAAATGGGAATATAAGTTAATGCAAAAATTTAAAACTCTGCAAAATGGACTGAATTTTCATAGCAGCTTCATGTCACAGCATCTATGAACTGTGAGGGCAATAAATCTCCCCTGATTGCAAATAGATAAGTGAAATAATTACTGATCCCTCCTGTCACGCCTCATAAGTTTCCAGATTGTTTCTTTCTTAACCTGTTGTAAATAACTGCTCTACTTATATTGCATTTTGTTTTTTTTAAGGATTCTAAGTTCCTTTGAAGATCCATATCTGTTGTGTATAAAAAGTCTGTACATTTTCAGTTCTTGTATAACACCATGTCTGAAGCAGGGAGCTAGTACTGTCGAAAGCTCACCATCAAATATATTCAGTTAGCATCTACAAAGTACCGCCTAATTTCTTCACTCTTCTACTACTTTCTATGGCTAACACGGTACAACATTATACTACTAAACTTCCATTTGTCAAACACCTGATGTAGAAGTGCTAGAAACCTACAGAAAATGAGATGAAAGTACAAAAAAGCATGGAAAAATATTTTGAAACAACTTAATTAAAGCTTTATGCACAGACAGTATTTGGGCTAGGTTTTAATGTAGTTTTTTTTCACCTAATACCTTATCATGAACTCTGATAGGTAGTGCATTGAGAAGGCTCTGACTGCAGCCTGTTGTGGGGTGCCATAGCAGGTTTGGGCCTAATGAAAGGCTTCCAGACATGCCATGGTTGTTTTTCTATTAGGTCATACCAAAGTTTCACACTGACAAGTAATTATGTTTTGGAATATTAAGCATAGTGAAGCATTTTATCAGCACTTACAAGATCATATTGTGATGTTCCTTCAAGGAAATATAAAAATAACTACATTAAAAATAAAAACATTCCTGTCAGCAGCACAACATTTATGATTTGATGGCCCTGCAGAATGATGGGACAAATGAAGCTTTTTAAAATTACAAGCTAATCATAATGAGGTTGCTATTATGCGTGACTTCAATTACCCAGACAGAAGTTGGGAAACTGAAACCTGTGGCTCTCAAACTAAATGGGTTTTTGTCAATAACTAAAGACTATTACTTTTCTCAACTTTGCAAAAGCCGACTAGAGGGAAGGCCATTTTGGACTTAACAATGACTAACAGGCCTTACAGAGTAACAAGGGTTCATGTTAGGGGACACCTAGGAAATAGTGACCACAATATAATACATTTCCATTTATCATTCAATCGAGACACAAAAACACTGGAGACACAAAAACACTGAATTTCAGAAAGTCTAATTTTAATTTGCTTAGAGAGGCCCTAAACCACATTTACTTTGGCAAGAACTTCAAAAATAACAGAACAGATAATAGGTGGGAGATTTTTAAAACCATCTTAAGTGCCACTGCGAGCGGTACATACCTTATGGAAATAAAATGATTAAAAACAGGAAAAAAAAATATGGAACAACAAACATGTAAAGGAGGCAATAAATAAGAAAAATAATGTGTCCAAGAGACAAAGAGGAGAGCAGTGAGGAAGTACTAAAAAACTATAAGGAAAAAAATATGTAAAATAATGTTAAAGATAGCAAAACTGGAGACAGAAAGGCATATTGCCATAGAAAGTAAAATGAACCCCAAAAATATTTTTGAACTATATAAACAGTAAAATGATTAAAACTGAAAATGTTGACCTTTTGAAAAGTAGTGAGGAAGGAATTGTAGAGGGTGATGTCGAGAAAACAAATCTTTGTAAACATATTTACAAAGGAAAATGACATTCCTGTTGATGGGCAGAGGAATGAGGTAAACTCCACCTTAAAAGTTTCTAGTCAAACCCAGGAAGAAGTGCCCGTGTCCTAAGAGAATTAAATAATGCGATAGACAGGCCTCTATTCTTAATATATATGGACTGTATATTAATGATCTATGTTCTAAAAGATTGGTGCATAGGAGATATGATGCCATTGTTCGAAAAGGGGTCAAAAAGTGATACTGGAAACTATAGGTATTGTAAGTATATTGTTTGAAGTTTTACTAAGAGATGCCATACTGGAGTATCTAACTGAAAACAAATGTATAGTATCGTTCCAGTACGGTCAAACTAATCTCATCAGCTTCTATGAGGAGGTTAGTTCTAGACTGGATCGGGGTGAGGCATTGATTGTCATCTGGATATTTCTAAAGCATTTGATACTGTACCACATAAAAGGTTGTTAAGTAAAATGAGAATGCCTGGACTGGGAAAAATGTTTGCAAGTGGGTAAGTAACGGACTCAGTAATAGAAAACAAAGGGTGATGATTAATGGTACATACTCAGACTGGATGCCTATTACCACTGAGGTACCACAGGGTCCCTATTCTCTTTTATTCATTAATGACTTTACAGAAGAATTGCACAGTAGAATATCACTCTTTGCAGATGATACTAAACAGTGTGAAATAATTAACACAATTGAGGATAAAGTTCTGTTAAAAAGGGATCTGGATAAGTTGGAGGCCTGGGTAGAAAAGTTACAGATGAGATTTAACATGGATAAAGGTAAGGTTATGCACATGGGAAGGAAAAATCTATTCCATGATTACTTGTTAAAAACAGCTAAACTCTGGGCAAAAGTAACATGGAGAAGGACTTGGGAATCTTAGTGGACATGGGCATAGATGCACAGGATGACAAAATTGTTCTCCCATTTTACAAATCACTGGTCAGATTACAAACTGAATATTGTGTGCAGTTTTGGGCACCAGTGCACAACAAAGAAATCTAGCGTTCGGGCGACAGTTTGGAAGTGGTTACCTGCTCCAACTCTAATGAGTAATGTTTTTCTGCTGCTAAGGTTTCTTTCCTTCAACAAAAGTTCAATAAGGATCTAGCCCACCCATTCTTAGAGGTCAGATAGCTGCATGGTCTGCTTTTTTCAGCATCATGCCCAGGATGACCTGGTAAGAGGATTTATTAAAATGACCTCCAAAACTTATACCCTGGATACCTGATCTTTTCTTGGTAATCTTTTTGGTTCAAAGAAAGCTATGCAAGCCTCTTTCTGAACTTTGACAGGGAAGTACTTTATTCTATTTATCTTACAAAGTAACCCTCCTTTTGACAGTCACTTCTGAAAATTAGAGGGGGAGAACTTGAAATCTTGATAATGTATTCCTACCACGTAAGGTCCTCAGATTCATTCCTTCATTTAGGCTGACATTTCTGTCAATCAATCTCTAGTCCAGCATTTACTAAGACAATTCATCATGTTGGGTACCCTGAATTTAGTCCATTGCTTACAAATTTATCTGGATAAGAAAACCAAATTCCAAAATAAATTCTGGGTTCCAATAACGTGTGTATAACCTCTAAAGCATGGATCAGAGAAACTATATCCAACATCGACTGAACAGAAGGATCGGAAATTCTATTAGGTTCTCAGAGCTCACAGAACTTAGGCTCTTTCTCTTCTGCAGCAGTACCTTCCCATTAAGCAGATTTACAGTGCAGCTTCTAGGTTTTCACCTAACATTATAAGGCATTTTCGATTATCTGAAAGATCTTTGGAAAAGAGCGCTCTTCTGAGATTGGTAACAGAGATTCCCTCTAGGGGAGAATTCTTACTATATACCTACTATTATGCTGCCAAGCTAGACATAAGGTACATGTCAATTTAATGTACAAATCTGCTTGCCCTTCGTTTCATTAGCGGCACAAGGATTCCTCCCTGTAGCAGACTGTTTAAACATACGTGTAGAATACAAGGAGGTGAAGTTTTGTTTTCAGCTTATAGCAAACTCCACTAAAATCTCTTAATTTCCTAACCCATGCTATTGTGCATTATAATTTACGTATGAAACTTCAAAAATCCAAATCTCCCACCACAAAAGAAATCTTATTAATGAATTGTATTTACTTCAAAATTACTAAATCTCATCTTAGAAAAAAAGCCATCACAGCAGCATCAGTAGGAAAATAAATTTATGGTTGTCGTCAAACAGAAACACAACTAGATAAAATATATTAAAAGACATTGATACTTTTTTCTGCATGTTTTCCCCCAAAAAATTTTAATGAAAGCTAATAAATATTAAATTTACCAATCAATATGCCATAAATGTGTGAGATAAGTAAACACCTTTAAATTGTGGGTGCTTTTAGAAGTAAACGAAATGGCTGTAAATTAGAAAAAAAAAATCTCAAATCCTCAGGAAAAAGGCTGAATTTACACAAGATTTTATGCACATTTATTTATTTTTTTATTTTATTTACGTTTGCTCCAGCTCATTTAAAATTATTTTTTTCAAATTTATTACTTTTTTCTACAATGTAGCATGGTCTAGCTGTTGCATTTCCAGGCTGTATGTAACAACCAGCTGTGTTAGTATACACTAACATGGTGGGTATTTGGTATTTGTGAATCCTCTGGGCCATCGGAAGCGTAGATGGTAGGCTTCTTGTGGTGACAACTGAAATGTGGGACAAGGACATCGGGTCCTGGCAGAAATGACGGGTCACAGGCCGGTATACCAGTAGGCAAGTGACAGAGTCCTAGGCAAGATAGCAGGCAGGTACAAAGGCAGGATAACATCAGTAGACATAGGTACACCAATATTGGAAGCAGGAACAGAAGCCTGCACACAGCAAGTTTAAATGTAGATTGAGAGCTGGTGTAGGCAGGTAGCTGACAGGAAACATGAAAGGATACAGCAAAAATAACATAGCTAGCTAGCTGGTGAAGTGGCAGGAACAGCAGTAAATTATATGCAGGTAACTCAGGAATAGGAGCAACTAGCAGAAAAGGCCAGGAGCTCAGATGGACATTCTTGAACTGACACTGGAACGGAGGCAGATATCAGACAGGCATAACAGAAGGTATCAGCAGAAACATGGTATCAGGACAGCAGTAAGAGATCAGGAGCTCAGATGGACAATCATGAAATGACCAGGAACAATAGCAGGAGGTTCATTATATCCCAGGTCATAGGTCATTGGACATGTAATCGGGACACTGTACCTTTAAATCAAGACCAGCAAACACACACACAAGCCCTAGGGAGCACGTGCAGACACCGACGGTAACAATGGCAGAAGCAAGGACATGTGAGTGCACAGACACAAGGGATACAGGAAGAACAAGGACAAACACAGGAACACGGCCATATCCGTGGTCCGGAACGAGGGCTGCAGCATGGACCATGACACTATTAAAATATAGTATTTTTTATTTAGACAAGTTTGAAAGGGGTTTTCACACTACATAGATAGGCTTTCTACATGAAGAGACAGTTAAATGAAGACTTTTTCTAAATATAATCGGTCAATAGATTTTATTTTATTCATGAGATAAGAGACATTTTATGTGCTCTTCGTGAACACAGGTCTCTATGGTTACCCGACCATAAATCTGTTATCTGATCAGAGCAGAAAGGTTAGAGTGGGAGTGACATAACTTCATGTACAGACAGAGCATCCAGAAAACCGATTACAAGATTATAGATGAGGCATAATTTAAAGTCCTAAAGCCTATAGGGGAAAAACAAAAAAAACCCTACAAAGAAAAAAAAAAAAACACAAAAATGTATGTACAAGTTACACATGTATTAAAATATTTTGACAAAAGACAAAAAACACACACACACCCAGAAGAATGACTAAATTACATCTATGAATGCTGTGTGTGAATCTGGCCATTAAGAGACAGTCACAAATGTCCGTCTTTTTTTTTTTTGCAGAAATTTCTGTAATTGTTCCATTTATTTATATGCGATTTTCAGAAATCCATGCTTGCTGCAGAAAACAGTTTTGTGTTCTGTAACCAGTAAGGTACACTGTATGGATATGCATCGGCGCTTTATACACAATAGAATTTTTCTAAGATGATAAAGCAATACAGGTGGTTGTCATAGGGAAAATATACTTAAGATATCAGAATAGTAACATTTATGGTTATTTAAAGGGGTTGTCCAGTGGGAAAAATATGATCAATAATCTCTATCCCAAAGTTAAGCACTTTTTTTTCAAATTTTCAGTTGGCTACAGTTCTACATCATCTAGTTGATGACAAGAAGCTTAGTCATTCTGTTTTTCTTGACAGCTTTGTGTTAAGCTCAAGAGATCACATAATAGAAATTTGACTTATTTTCAGGGCAGCATTTTAAGTCACACCCCTTTTAGTTCTCTTCCAAGTCTTTCCACATGAGGTACAAAATTGGGCTTACGCACACCAAGATTAAGATTGGGAGAGTGCAAGGCTGTCTTAACAATATTATGGACCTCCAGACATAACAGTGCAGTGGGCCCTGTTCAAATATATAACATCACACAAGCACACCTTTATCATCACGCCATCTACATTGGGACACCCCTTTTGATGCCTTGCAGACAGCCTACAAGACTAATTGGCAGGGCAAGGAGCTAATGGCTTCATCTCCACCATGTTTTTTTTTTTTTTTTTTAAGTGTCTGCACATCCCAGAAACATACAAAAAGTTAAATCAAGCAGCCTAATCAACATACATTCACCACCTTAGGGTTCTATGCTTGTGGAGACTTGGGCAAATGCCTAGTATGCGCAATAGATAAAATGGCTCTGGGACAGAGGACTATAGACAAAAGTATAGCAAAGGATCCTAGGGCTTGTAGTTTTACAGGGTAAAAGGATATGGCTTTCAAACAGGAAATGCTGCAGGAAAGGGAGGCAACATACATTACAGGAAAAGCACACATTAGCATTGTCTTGATTTGCTGGAGGAAAACTTTAATGCAAGTATTTCATCCAAAACCTTGAAATATTATTAAATAGTTCATACTAGCAATTAGTGTCCTGGTTCTGTTGAGTTACTTCATAACAGCAGTTTATCAGGAGAGATTATTTAATAATTAGAAGGGATATTAAAGTATCCATATAAATAACAAAAAAGGGAGAAATATAATTTACAAAATCGGAGCCCTTGGTCGTTACAGTGTGTTTGTTTTTTACAACCATCCAAAGCGCCATATTTTCCAGGCATGTAGTCTTGAGTTTAAACTTGTTTACCAAAGAGTTTCAGGGATTACTGACACAGATAAGTGTTTATCCTTTTGTCTTTATTTCTGAGCTGAAAAAAGATTGAAGGATTTGAATTGTAGTGGCTTTGAAAGGAAAGGCAAGGCAGCATGATGTCCTTGAACGTCCTTCGCTTATTACACATCAATTAATATGTTCAAAATAGGAAAAATAAAAATATGATTTTATTTCAATCAAATTTTCTTTCCTCTGGAAAATAAAACACTAACTTCTAAACTTACAATGGAAGGAAAGAAGAATTGTATACATTGCTTGATATTGGCACTAGCTAGTCTCACACTGCTTAACAGGAAGTCTGAGATTTAAGGGACAGATAGAAATTAAAGGGGACTTGCATACATTTGAGCTTACGTTTTTTTTAGTGACCTGAAATGCATCTAAGGTTACATATACAAAGTATACTGTACATATCATGGCCACTTCCTGTGCTGCTATATCATACCTCTATGAGGCATCGTAATCTCCCCTAGAAGATTTGCTCACTTGCTCAAGTCACAGCAACTGTTGAAATCCAGGAAATAACAGGAATATATTATATATACAGTAGCTATTAGGTTTTCAAGCTAATTGTGGAGGTTTTACCTCTAGTTTAGATTTAATGGGATATGACTATATTGTCTAAAGCTAAAAAGAAAATGAAATTTTATCCTACGGAGAAACCATAACATGTTGTCTTTTGTAATGCAATATAATTTATGGAAAGTTATTTCCCAACCTCTATTGCCATTTGAATGGGTCATTCAGAAGGTTAAGCTTAGACAGGATTACTCACCTATTAGGAGAGTCCTATAACCCCCATTTGCCAATTTAAAGCTGTTATTAGTGGCAATGTTTACCACTACAATCAGTGGCCACATTTGCACGTGGTCTATGTGAATTATAGAGTTAAAAGAGTTCTGGGAGCGCACAGCCAGAGATGACTCTGCTTCATGAGCAGTTGTCATCTCCACCCACTGCCGATTCTTTTTATTACTGTGATGAGGTAGACAACAGTCAATCAGCAATGAGAGGGCAGGGCTAGCAGTGAGTGGGTGAGGCTCCCACACGGTCATGAATAAAGTGCTGTCAGATTTAAAAAATTGAATGCTCTAAAACTATGGTTTATTACAGAATAATTGACAGAACACTAGGAAGAGGCCGTCTTTCAGTAGCTTATGCTGCCCTCATCTACAGTAGCATAAGCTATGTGACTGTTTCCCATTAGATGACCCTTTTAATTAAATGAATGTTTAGGGATATTCCTACTTAATACTATTGTTACAAATAGCCTTTGCCTCCCCTTTCCCAACTGTTGGACAAAGGACATAATAGTTACTGATACACCAGCCATAAAGACTTTTGTTAAATCTTTTCTGAGAAGGATCAAAAAACATTAGTCATGATAAAGTTTATGTTCTGAAAACACAATTATGAAAAACAAGCTTAAAGCACTGTATTTTAAGGAGTACTATATTTTTCTAACATGAAAGACGGATCATTTAAGGAAGCTTCTTTTCCTAAAAACAAATTAGGTTCCTGATGAGGTGCTTTAGTGTTAAAGAATTCATGCCTGTACTATATAGATAAGCATCTCAAAAGTAACCATTAAACATTTAAGACAAGGTAGAATTTTTTGGTTTGTCTGGTGATTTAGAAACATCTCGAATGAGGCCCCTTAAGAAAAGGATTCAACTGCCATGTCAAAACAGAATTTCAAATACCTCACCAACTCCTAACAAAGATACTTTTTCTTGAACTAAAATGGGTTGATTAATGAGGCAGCTATGCTTTTCAATTAGATTCTCATGTACCCTGTTTCCCCAAAAATAAGATAGTGTCTTATATTAATTTTCACTCCTAAAGACACACTAGGTCTTATTCTTAGGGGATGTCCTATTTTGCGATGAACAAGAATTTATATTTATTGTTGGAATAAAATCTTAATTTATTAATATACTGTAGTCTTGTCATCAGAAACAGCAGCATAACCAGCCAAACTCTGACTTCCATGAAGAATTTCTTGAGATTCAATTTCCATCTACAAAAGATGAAAAAAAATGTGATTTATTTACATGTTGAAAAGACAGATCTCCAATAATTCAAACAACATAGGGTATATGGGCAATAGAGGAGAAGCCAGACCAATTTTTGAATGCTTTCGGCCAAAGGCCTTCTTCAGAATGTCTGGAGGAGTGATGAGATGACCTTTGGCCAAAAATGATAAAAAATTGGTCTAGCTTCTCCTCTTTTGCCCTATGTTGTTTGAATTACTGGAATTATTTATTTCAACATGTAAATAAATGACATTTTTTGCATCATAATCTGTGGTGTTCTGTGGATCCATTTGAAGATATTCTAAACAGGATTGGTTATCCTCCCACATGCACCCCAGTACTATCCACCAAAATTAAGGTGTGCGGCATCCTTCCAGAATCAATTTCCATGTACAACAATCTATGGTACAATTTATCGATCCTGACATTTATGAACAAAAAGCAACATTTATTTAAAGACAGTCATCATCTTCTGGAACATCATCATAACTCTTCAAACCCTGAGTTTCATGGTGAATTTCTTGTGACTCCATTTCTTTTAAAAATATTGGCCCCAATCTCTCGTTTCTAGCAATGAGCACCTCTTGTTCAGGTAGACCTATCTAAATTATCTGCTAATTCTAATTCATTGCATGAGGGTAGCTGCAGCAATGACTGCTGCTAGGTCTTATTTTTAGGGGAGGCCTTATATTTCTAAGCTTGAAAAAAAATTGCAGTAAGTCTTATTTTCAGGGGATGTCATTTTCGGGGGAAAAATATTTGGTAATAGTTTTACATCTGTAGGGATAATAATGCAGAGCTTTGGGCAGCTATAACACTTAATGAGTGCTGCTTCTCTTTCTGAAGCTATGTTCAAGATCAACCTTTGGAGTCCTAAGTCCATCTTAGTTTAAACTACAGAATCTTTTACTTAAAGAAAATACCTGCTTTGGACATGGACAAAATAACTTTATAGCATGTTAGCCAGTAGATAGAATACACACAAATGGATTCATCATTAGTTGATATATTTGAACACAAACTAAAATAGTAGCAAGTTTTCAAAGCTACTTAGATCTCTTTACAAGGTATAGTTTAAAGGGGTTTTACCATCCCAAATATTAATGGCATATTTGTAGGATATGTCATCAATGTCAAATAGTTGTGGGCCCCAGCTGTAGAATAGGACCCCAAATCCCTCTTCTGAATGGAAAAGTATCTGCACTTGTTGTGTTATGGCATGTTCCCACGGCAAGGGTTTTCGGATGGTTTTTCAGCCAGTTTGCGGTTTTGCAGACCGCCTGAAAAACCGGCTGAAAATGAGCAAAATGGTGCTCTGTGGAAAGCCCGTGCAGCAGTCCCCACTGCACGGGTTTTCCGTCTGGAAGTTTTGCCGCCCGCAAAACATTGTAGAACGGAATCTGTGCTTCTCAATGTGAAGGGGGAGGGCTTTTCTCTGCTCATCACGGAGAAAAGCCGCCCTCCCCCAACCCCCCCACGGCCGTTGGGATGGCCGCAAAACAGGACAAATACCGTCCGGCAAACCGGTCGGTATTTGTCCTGTGTCGTGGGAAAGCATCCTTACTCTTTATTCATTTCAGTAGGGAATCTAAGAACCACTGATGGAATCACTTGGCTTTAATCAGATCTCCTTTTGAAATGGAGTTTCAGGGGAGATAGGTGTGGGTCCCAGGAGGTGGGACCTGCACCTATTGATGTATCATCAATGTTTGTGATGGATAACCCCTTTAACTTAAAATCTACAGTCCTTTATTTTCACACAAATGGTATAGTGTTGCAGATTGATATTGGACTTGGTTTTATACTCCCAATCAAGTTTCAAGGCTCTTTCATGGGCTGAATATGACTTTAAGGAACATTACTTCCAACAGGTGGCACTGGAGTCATAGCTCTCTCCCGTTTAGCTTATTTGAAGATCTTTAAATTTGAGTAGAGCATTCATGGCTTGTAAGTCTCTACAAGCCTTCATGCTACCACTCCCTAATGAGTATCATTATTCCTTTTGAGCTAGACAAGGATTGTGAAAGTTCCTTTGTCCTAATTTAGATCTGGCTCAGGGCTGTGATGTCCACTCAAGGTCAGGAGGGGTAGATTCCTTAAATTATGTACAATATAAATCATGGGACACATTCATTGTGGTTTTGAAATCATTGAAGTTATTATTTTTGCTAAGGCCTCTACTTCTCAAGATGAGCTCATTGAAATTAGTTGATATTAACCAAAAAGTTCTAAAGTTCTTATTTCCCCCACAAAGATGCTGCATGTAGATTTAAGGGCAACACGTCCAAAACTTGGCGGCGCCACGGTAGTTTTTAAGCGCATTACAGTAAATCAGTGTAAAGTCTGATTCTCTCAAAAATCTGGCATCAGTTATACCATAAGTAAACTTAATTCGCCTAGAAAGGGGCACTGCACCGAAAAAGGCGCATTGCGCAAATCATGGAGCATAGCATATCATTGGTAGTGCATGTAATGCACCTCGATAGGCGTACTGCGTTATGGAGGCACATACCGTATCATTGCTACTAAATGTAATGCACCTTTTTAGGCGCATTACATTGTGTTGTACCCGGTGTATAATGCGCCTAGTTTTGGTGTACAACAGTTCATTTACATTGAGAATATGGCCTCAAAAGTGTTTTTTGGTGCAAAATAGAACAAAAAACGGTGCTTGTGTAATATGACATGCTGGGCCGCCGTACAGGGGGTATTCCTGTACGGGGCCTGGTGAAATAAGGGGGCCCGCTGCACGCATTCAAACTGTCCAGCAGCCCGCCATTGGTCAGTATGCAGCGAGGCTAGGTCAGGGCGGCTCCAGTTACAGCTCATTAGACTTAAGTGGACTGTGGAAAAATGTTCTATGTAACTGTATAACGGCAAGCTTTGACCGGGAGCACGGGCCCACTCTCAGCAGCGCCAACCACCCTTCTCTCCCCCAACACTGTAGCCTCAGGAGGCTCCTTCATAGCCATGTGTCTCCCCACAGTCTCCATTTGTTCCTGCCTCTCTCCCCCCAGCCTCAGTGTGTCCCTGCCTCCCCCCCAGCCTCCGTGTGTCCCCGCCTCTCCCCCCAGCCTCCGTGTGTCCCTGCCTCCCCCCCCCAGCCTCCGTGTGTCCCTGCCTCTCCCCCCCAGCCTCCGTGTGTCCCTGCCTCTCCCCCCAGCCTCCGTGTGTCCCTGCCTCTCCCCCCCAGCCTCCGTGTGTCCCAGCCTCTCCCCCCAGCCTCCATATGTCCCAGCCTCCCCCCAAGCCTCCATATGTCCCAGCCTCCCCCCACGCCGCCCGCTGTCCCAGCCTCCATGTGTCCCAGCCTCCCCCCAAGCCTCCATATGTCCCAGCCCCCCCCCAAGCCTCCATATGTCCCAGCCTCCCCCCAAGCCTCCATGTGTCCCAGCCTCCCCCCAAGCCTCCATGTGTCCCAGCCTCCCCCCCAGCCTCAATGTGTCCTAGCCTCCGTGTGTCCCTGTCTCCTCCCAGCCAACGTGTGTCCCTGCCTCCATGAGTCCCAGCCTCCCCTCAGCCTCCTTGTGTCCCTACCTCTGTGTGTCCCAGCCTCCGGCCTGCCTCCGTGTGTCCCTGCCTCCGGCCATGTGATAGGGCTACCTACCCACACCCATGGCTACCCCGCTACATACCTACCCACCTACCTCCCTGACTGGCTACCTCTCAGGCTACCAGACTGGCTACTCGCCTACCTCCCTGGCTACCAGCTACCCACCTACCTCCCTCCCTGGCTACCTGACTGGCTACTACCTTCCTCCCTGGCTACCTGCTACCCACCTACCTCCCTGGATACCTACCCATCTACCTATGGGGTGGTTAACCTTACCTGCCCACTACCTATATACAGGGGGCTCACTACCTAGCTACCTATGGGGGGGCTATATACAAGTGGGGCAGTATGGATTGGGAGTTTGTACATAGGGGGACGGGCACAGGTAGGTAGACGATAAAAAAAAAAAGTGAGAAGTCTCAGGTGTTTGTGTTGTGAATTCTGCGGGGAATTCTGCACGATTCATGGGTCGTGAGAAGTCATTATTGCGGTCTGGAGCGGACGCAGAAGAAAAGGGACCATGAATGGCTCATCAGACAAGACTGAGTCACTAGATGTAAATGTACTATGTGTGGAGCAGCTGTGTACAACTGTATCTACCACTATATGGTCACTGAGTGCCAGTAATATTGGTGTTATTGCAATGAATTATTTTCAGTGACAGTATGATGGTATTATTCAACATCTTTATGGTGGAGATATGTGGTGATGTGGCGGTATTATATGGTCTTTGTATCTTGTTGTTGTTTGGCAATATTGGTCTTGGTATACTGGTTTGATCAGTTCGCATGACAGTGGTGATCATGTGGTGGTCTTTTCAACCAGAACTAAATCCAAAAACAATGGTGCAATTGCATTTTTTTTCCTGGGGGTGGGGTGATGGGTTTGTTGGGGGCTCAGATGCTTCAGCTGTATGGGGCCCTGAAATTTCTGTTGGCGGCCTTGGGGACATGTCGCCCTAAGTGTTCAGAACAAAATCAATGGGATTTGTCTTTAGTGCTCAGAAATGCCAAGTTCCCAAATCTTTGCAGGATCTCCCCTCTTCGAATAGAGGGCTATGCTCCTTACATCTACTTTACATGTCCTAATTGGATCTATCAATGTGTGATGTCCAAAGCAGACACCCTGCTTTATGATTTGTAGCATATGCAGTTCTTAAAAATGCTTCTTCTGTGTGTAATACCATTTATTTTTCTCAATGTTCTCCTCTATACAGCACATACTATGGTAACAGTCAGATTTCAGATTAAGTGACAATGCCTTTAGGAGAGTACAAATGTCAATACCTGCACATTTCTATGCAGTATGCCTCTGAACTAAAAGTAAACTGGAGGTCTGTGCCCTCATACAGGGACAAAGAGTAAACCTCCTGATAGGAGGCAGCAACAGCTGTGGCCATTTTAACTAGGTGGTTGAACGGTCATGCTCTTTTGCAGAACAATGTTTTGAGTAGCAGGAAGATTAGTATTACCTACCACCACCAATTTTAAAAGGAGCTTCCTTTCTTAAGCTACACATTCATCACATTTTATCTATTTCAGAAGCGAAATGAAAAAATGTGGTTAGAATAAATTCTAAATAGCAAAGAAGCTATATCATATGTAGAACCATTTAAGATTAAAAAGGTGCCAACTGAGGATAGAACCTGGGGCAGTTTAATGCTCATAGACTATAATGCTATCCGTTTACAAAATACATTTTAATGAGAGCATCTAAAAAATTGTCAATATGATTTATGCTGTAGGAAGTACTCAAAAACCTGCAAACTCACAACGGTGGGATGGGGGCAACAGAAAATGAGTGTTACAACAGATTAGTCATGATGAATGGGCAAAACATTAATGAATAACATTAATTTACTATGATATATTAACCAATAAATGGTCTCACAAATGTTAAATGGTGGGTGAGAGGTGTATGTTGCAACAACATGTCCCTCTTCATGATTTACTAACAGAGGAGTACAATCAAAATAATAAATAGCAAACATATCACCATTATAAAAGTGTATTTAGTAGGACTTTTAGCTTGTACCAAACACTTTTATTGAATGGTCTGTGGGTTCATTAGCTCTTTATCACTGGGTCATCGCCATGGAAGCAGATTATATAAAAATCCATAACATAAACCCTAGTCGTCTAGTCTGTGACTAAAAACATCAATGTCCCTTACTAACCATGGCCTCAGACAACTGTCAAGCACCACAAACACTAACATACAAGTGTCCTTGGGTTAAAAGGGTTGTCTCGCAACACTGTTTACATGAGCCAAAAACAGCTTTAGATTAATGCATCCTCTCTCTTTCTGGTCAGGCTGTGCATAGTTATAGAACAGTGATAAGGATATCATGTCGACATTCACAGCTCTTCCAATTGCACTGACATGAGAGCAGGAGATATTATCTATAGGTGCAGAGAGCCACAGAGCTTAAAGTAAACAAACAAAGGAGACTAACTACTTGTTTGAGATAACACACTGTTCTGAAGTTGCCAGCCCTCCAACCTGTGGTGACATCACTCCCTGTTATCAGATGAGGAAGAGCAGAGAGAGAAGAGGAGAGTGGGCTGATGACCTAGAGAAACCTGTATGCACTCGGAGCTGATAACCTCTAATCTCATCTCCTCAAAGCCAAAAAAATAAAGCAATATATTTTGAAAATATTCCTGAATTATTGGTCCCTACATGTTGAAATCTAATTTTGTAGTGAGACAACCCCTTTAAGGGTTCCTAAAGGCAGCAACACCTGCTCGTTTCCAGTCTGGGAGCAAGAGAGCTTGCCACAGCCCAGCATCTGCCTGCCTCCCGTGGAAAAAAAAAAACAAAGAGCTCTCCCAGGTGTCACCCATTGACCCTAATTAACTCAGGATCTGGAGTGAAGATGCATTTGTCCCCACTCCCAAACATTACCTGTACATAGTCTAGAAGCAAAAACATTCATCTTTCTGAAGTCACCCTGCCACCCAAACAAATACTTCGTCCTTAAAGCAATAAAATCATATGGTTTATTAAGACATAATAAAAGGGGGAACACAATATAAAATATGGTAATATCCAGAGATAAACCCAAAGCATGTACAGTTAGGTCCATATATATTTGGACACAGACACAATTTTTTTTTTTTTTTTTTTACCGGTTTACTGAAACATATTCAAGTTATAGTTACATAATGGACAAAGTCCAGACATTCAATTTTCATTTGAGGGTATCCAAATTAAAATTGTATCAAGGGTTTAGGAGTTTCAGCTCCTTAACATCTGCCACCATGTTTTAAAAGGGACTAAAAGTAATTAGACAAATTAAATAATTGCAAATAAAATGTTAATTTCTAATACTTAGTTTTAAACCTTTTGTTGGCAATGACTGAACTCATGGATATCACCAGATGCTGTGTTCCTCCTTTTTAAAGCTCTACCAGGCCTTTACTACAGCAGTTTTCAGTTGCTGTTCATTTATGGGCCTTTCTGTCTGAAGTTTGGTCTTTAACAAGTGACATGCATGCTCAATTGGGTTGAGATCAGGTGACTGACTAGGCCACGGGTATCAAACTGCGGCCCTCCAGCTGTTGGGAAACTACAACTCCCATCATGCCCACTGTTATAGATTATACAAATGCATGATGGGAGTTATAGTTTCCCAACAGCTGGAGGGCCGCAGTTTGACACCCGTGGACTACGCCATTCAAGAATATTCCACTTCTTTGCTTTAATAAACTCCTGGGCTGCTTTGGCTTTTTGTTCACTGCATGGTGCAAGCCACGCATAAGCCTCAAGATTAAAAAGGCTAGATTGGACTTTGCTAAAAAAAAAAAACTCTAAAAAAAGCCAGCAGTGTTCTGAAACCAAGATCAACCTCTACCAGAATGATGGAAAGAAAAAAAGTATGACGAAGGCGTGGTAAATCTCATGATCCAAAGCATTCCACATCATTTGTAAAACATGGCGGAGGCACTGGGTCACTAGTGATTATTGATAATGTGACACAGGACAGAAGCAATTGGATAAATTCTGAGGAATTCAGACATACTGGATGCTCAAATCCATCCAAATGCAGCCAAAGTGATTGGTCAGCATTTCATAATATATATGGACAATGACCCAAAACATAAAGCCAAAACAACCCAGAAGTTTATTTAAGTAAAGAGGTTGAATATTCTTGAATTGCCAAGTCAGTCCCCTGATCTCAACCCAACTGAGCATTCATTTCACATGTTAAAGACTAAACTTCGGACAGAAAGGCGCCCAAATAAACAGCAACCGAAAACTGCTGCAATAAAGGCCTGGCAGAGGATTAAAAAAGGAGGAAACACAGCGTCTGGTGATGTCCATGAGTTCAAGACTTCAGGCAGTCATTGCCAACAAAGGGTTTTTAACCAAGCATTAGAAATTAACATTTTATTTACAATTATTTAATTTGTCTAATTACTATTGGTCCCTTTAAGAACAGGGTGACACATATAGGAGTTGAAACTGGTAAACCCTTGATTCAATTTTAATGTGGATATCCTCAAAAAAGCTGAATGTCTGGACTTTATGTCCATTATATAACTATAACTTGAATATGTTTCAGTAAACAGGTACAAAAAACAAAATTTGTTTCAGTGTACAAATATATATGGCCCTAACTGTAAATGTACACTCTTGTCATAAGCAATATAAAAGTTGCAAGGGTATATGGTGATTTCATAACCAAATGGTAAAACAATAGTAAGATGTAAGTGCAGTAAACCTGGATCTGTGATCCACAAAAATACTGAGTTTTCTAGATGTAACCAGGCCTGGACTGAAAATCTGCCCTCCTGGGATTTACTGAATCCCCTGGTGGACCCCGAGCTCCAGTTAACATCCACGTATTTGCTGGTGTGGGTTTCGTGTCAGGGCTGCGTTTAGTCCCAGTCTGATCCTGCATAACACATAATAAAGTTCCTGTGTCACCCATCATAACATAGTGGACTAAGTGTACATTTACTACAGTTACTGACATATGGCAAGCTATATACATATTAGTGAGAGAGTTTGGGCACTCCAGGATACCGCCACCCATAATCTAAATGGCATAATCTAAATGAGTCTACGCTATAAGCTGTCCTCACTGTGATCTAGCTAATCACAAAACAAACTCCTACTTAAAACACTGTACATCTAAGATACCACCCTGAAATGTCTAGCAGTCTTCACAAAGGGATAACTTGAGTGGATCAATAACTGGATACCAAAAAAGGTTTTCACGATCTGAAGTCCCTAATCAGGATTCAGACAATGATTAGCGCGTTTACAATTTATTCAATAGGAATCTAAACATTAGGAAGTACCCTTCATGCTGTGGGCATCTCTAAGATACTTTGACCAAGTTAAAGCAGTAGGCATTATCTGACCCGTGTTAATAAGCAATGACAAAGAAGTGCATATATAAATTACCAGAAAGATGAAGAAAAAAGGATTTCACTAGAAACCATTCCTACATTTTGGTCCAGACTTCTGCATTGGGGACTGTCTAGTTGACCATCTGATTATTCAGGTTGAAGGTCACAGGCAGGAGTTTACAGGTCGGTCCCTGAAACAAGTTTGTGTGGTTCATACTTTCCAACATTTGTATTCTAATGATATTCTCAATCTGAATAATATGCACAATTGTATAAAAATAAGACATAGATTTAACATTTTTCAAGTTCCACTTGCCTTTTATTGCATTCTTTTGCCTGTGTTCTCTGCAATAAATGAAATCTTTAGAAGCGGGTAATAGGCACCACTTGGGATTATAATTTAAGATGAATAAAGTTGGTCCAATTTGGTTTGCAAATGCATATGCAGATTTTATAGATTTTTTT